>CM053028.1:148791942-148866942 GCA_028564925.1 Lithobates sylvaticus | reverse complement strand
AAGAGCAGAGCGAATTCTTTGCATAGAAAGAATCTGGAAACGCTTTAGTCAAGATCACGATAACAATTCTCGACGATTAATCGTGCAGCTCTACTGTAGAGGACCCAATGTTATAAGACAGCATTCAGGCCCATCATTATTAGACAGGGAATTGCCCCTGTAATATAACTTGCTGGAGTGATTTGATGTTGAGGGCACACTCTTCTTGAAGTTATCCGATTTTTTTTTTTTCTCCCTCCCACCCTTTTTTTTTTTTTTTTTTTTTTTTCCACTTCAGCCACTTTCTCCCATATTGTGGATCTGGTTCCTGAGCAGCCTCCTGGTTTGGACTCAGTTGGACACCATTGAGGTGTTTCTGTGTCTTCATTTCTAAGAGGAAAAGGGGGGGGGGGTCGTTCTTACATCTGGATAGGTAATCGGTTTCCTGCGCTGTATGATACTGTGAGTCTCACATGCACCATTCCCTTTTGAGGGAATCCCATGAAAACCAGTTTCTCTCAACTAGGAGTCTCTGTACATAAAGAGGTTCTAAGTGCCTCAGACCCTGCGTGGCAGATTATGCTTGTCATAGGAGGACCCCATGTCTGTCTGGATTGTTGGCAAGCAGAAAACACCAGTGTGCTGTTGCAGGAATCCTCAGAAAGGATAAGGAATGCTTTAATGACTTTGGGGGACCCCTCCACCTAGGGGTTAAGTCCTCTTTCCTTGGCTAAATTCCAGCTGATCTTAAAAGGTCTTTGGGCTTAAAACTTAAATCACTGTGCTGATAAAATTTTCTGTTCCTTGCTCCATAGATGCTGACATTATGCTGGATCTTGGGGCTCATGTGCATTTCTAGACTTATGGACTTGTTTCCAGGGATAGGCAGGTTTGTATTTTAGCTGATTTCCCCTCTGGTTTTCTTGGAGGCAACTATTTGCATACTAAAGAGGAAGTTCATCTACACCAGTGAGGCTTGGATCTACCTCCATTACCCTGCTCATCTTTGTGGCAGTGCTTATCCTGCTTAATCCTTCACCCATAGTTATTTTGTGGAATCAAATTTCTGAGTTCTCTAGTGGGCTGTGGAGTCGCCTTTTAACTTCTTGCTGGGTGTTGTGTTCTAGCTGCTGCTTTGTTTTCCCTGATAAGTGTAGCTTACATGTGGAGCTCTCGTTTCCTTATTTTGGTCAGGAATAACATTGCATAGGGCTTTCTCACTTAAATCGGCAGTTTTTTCTCACCAGGCCCTTGTTGCTCTTCAATTCCACCTGTTCCATCTGGGGCTTGACCCCATTCATTTATGACCACATCAAGTTTGTGGGTCTTTTTCCTTTTACCTTTTTCCTATATGGAAATTTTCATGTTCCAACTATTTTTGGTGGGTTGTGGTTGATCAGCTTCTCGGTTGATCCAGTTTTCAGTGTGCCCTTATGCATGGAATATTTCCCTTCTGAGGGTAACCACCTCTCCTGGTTTTGAGCATCGGGTATATTCAGTATCCTCCCCTTTTGGATGGCACGTTCACCTTTAGGGTAGCGGGCTCAATCTCATCAGGCTCTCTGACTGCAGACTGTCCCCAATGTTTTGTTGGGCCTGTCGCGGTTGTTGCTTTTGTTACCTCTTCCCAGGTTAGACTACTTTTGGGACATTCTAGCTGCATCGGAATTCCTGTGTTCCTTACACAATGGACTTAGGTCCATTCTGTGTTTACGTGCATGCGCTTAGTACTGCTTGCTACAAACTGAAGCAAGCTGTAGGAGTGGTTATCCGGGACTGGCCTATATTTTTTAGTTTTTTTTTTAACCAAGGTAAGTAAAAAAAATCCCTGCTTTCTTTATTTTATTTTTTTTCCATAGTGGCGTTTATAGTAGCAGTTTTTTTTTTTTATAAAAGTGTGCTGTTGGGTAGAAAACCTTTTTGTTTTCTGAAATAATCTGTGAATATTTCTGTAGGGGTCCTGGACATTCCTATGATAAGTTGGGTGGTCATGCTGGTTTCTCGTTTACTGGATTATGTTGCAACAGTAGAGGATGAAGCTGCAGCTTCAAAAAAAACCTTAAATGGAAAGGATAGAGAACGGTTCATGTCAGGTAAGCAATTCATTAGTCATTTTTACCCACATGCTGTGTAGATGGCTTTCTTTTTTTCATATTAATATAGGGAATGTTCTTTCTATGATATAGACCAAGGTAGGCAGCCTTGGCACTCCAGCTGAAATTAGTTAATGTAGTTGAAACTACATATCCTATTATGCTTCTGCCCCTGGAAGTCATGCTTGTGGCTTTTGGTTATGCAATGCCTCATGGGATTTGTAGTTACTGAAGTGCTGAGGCTGCCTACCTCCTGATATTTCACTTTTTTTATTATCAGTGCAGATGTTTTCATGAATGCTTATTTTTGTGTGTCTCATTATATATAACGAATATGTTATAGTCCTCTCTGTGATCCATGTTTTTTTCTTTATAGTCCATTGAGAGACACAGCATTTAACATTTTGGTTATACTGCCATCTAAAAGAGTACCGGACAGCAAGCAAACCGGATGTACCAGGGGGCTGCAGCTAATAAGCTCTAGGGCTGTATGTGCCTACTGATGGCACTGACATCAGAAATCACAGTAAAACAAAAAGGCATCACCCACACTCTGTTGGAAACCTATTCAGTAGTTTATTATTGCAGTGTCACATCAGTAAAGTAATTCAGCGTCCTTTCCTCAAGGTGACATAGTGGAATCATGTTTTCCCCTGCTCTAAGAGTATATGCCATTTTCTGAGTCCCCTTTAGTTTCATTGATTGTGGCTGGATCCTCTGCTCTCTTGGCTGATCTTCTTACTACTGTTATGCAAGTTCTTCTGGCACAAATCACCCTATTAATGATTTTGACCAAGAGCGCGCTCCATACTTTTTTCTTGCATATTCTCAATCTGCTTTTCCCGTGGCCCTGGTGGCTTTTGAAGCAATTGGCCAAAAACTGAGTTCTATGGTTCGGAGTCTCTCCATTCCTTGACTATGTGCCTAAGGAATCTTTTTATAAGTGGGCTCACATTGTGATATCACATCAAAAATGAGTTGATCACCAGAAAACATAGAAATTAGTGGACATTTAAGTACCCACATAAGCATATTCATTAAAAAAATCCTTATTTTATTAAATCAATTTCAGAATTGATTTAAAGTATCCATTAACTCTCACCTCTGTAGAACAACCCACTCGTTTTAAACTTTTATTCCCATTTTAAACTATGTTTTACATATAAAAAAAAAAGAAGATAAACCCGCTTTGTAATTGATGATCTTTGTTAGCTACATAAGGGAGGAGAAACCACAGCACACTTTTTTTCCCAGTGAATGGCTGGGCAGGGTGTCAGCACAAGTCTGATCATTGCATTAGTGCAGGCTGAGTTCCAGCACAGCTAGAGATCTGACCAGGCTGTGCTCTCATGCCTAGTGTGGTCAGTTTTTAACAGGAAAGCAGAAGGACTGGCAGGAACACAGGGATTTCACAAAGGAAGGAATACAAAGAGAACAGAATACTTTTTATTTTTCAAATATTTTGAGTATTACAAGGTACAAGAGAATTCGTACATTAGTAACATATGTAGTAATAAAATAAGAATAATAATGGGTAATTAAGCTTCACCAAGAAGAATGAGTTAAGCTAAATCAATTACAATAATATTGTGATGCAATGTATTTCCAGTTGGGAACATCATGGGCTGTGATTCCAGAAGGTGTTAATAGTAAGCATTGAAATATATACCTATTGTAATTGGATCTTAAAACAAATATAGGAAGGGGGCAGAGTTGTCAATGGTAAGATGGGTATAGATGAGGGACAGTATTGAAGGTTGTTAGACTGCATCAGGGCCAAGTTCCGGCACTATGGCTTGGCTTATCCCGGTGAGTAGATCAGTAAATTGATCTATCCCTAGTGTTCCCTACTGAAATTTAGCAGATTGGTAGACAAAGAAGGAAGGGGAGATTTGTGTGTAGAGGTGGGAGAAGGGAGGAAGGAGTCTCCAAAGAAATGTGGTGGTCAAGATATCTAATTAGGAAGGCGAGTGTTATATGCTCTCAAGGTACCGTATTTATCGGCGTATAACACACACCCCAAGTTTAGGAGGGCATTTTAAGGAAAAAAGTTTTAGGAGATAAGTTTAGGAGGGAAAAAAAAAAAACTTACATTTATGCGCCATTTGCAACCTTGCCCAGCGCCATTTGCAGCCTGCCCGCGTTTAAATTTCCCGCCGTCGAGACAGACCGCACGAGCTCCGCAGAAAAAGACGAGCCGACTGTTCGGTTCCGCTCGCAGTCCCGCCTCCCTGCTGTTTCGGGAGCGAGTGCAGGGAGGTAGGACTGCGAGCGGAGCCGAACAGTCGGCACGTTCTTTTTCCGCGGCGCTCGTTCTTTTTCAGCGGCGCTCGCTATTTTTCTTTTTTTTTTGGCGGCGCTCGATTTTTTTTCCCACTTTTTTTGGGGGGAATCAGCGTGTAACACGCACCCACGAATTTCCCCCGATTTTAAGGGGGAAAAGTGCGTGTTATACGCCGATAAATAAGGTAGTAGTAACTAGCAATCAAAGCCCGGGGGTAGGGTAGTGTTCGACCCAAGGTTTTCATGCTAATTCAAATTTGGGTATGTTATCAAGAAGAATTGCTTCTGTTTTTGCATAAATCATGGCTTGCGTCACTCTGTGTTTGACGGACATTATGCAAAGTGTGGTAGATTTCCATGATTTTGCTATGGTTTGCTTTGCCGCCGTGGTTACAAAGGGCATACGTTTAAATTAACTAGGGTTGTCCCGATACCACATTTTTTAAGACCGAGTACAAGTACCGATTACTTTAAGTACCCTCAGATGCCAATTCTTTTTTTTTTTTTTTTTTTTTTTATGTCAAGTGACTGTTTGACTAATGGGCACTGATGGGATGCACTGAAATGTAGCACTTGTGGGCAGGCACTGATGCGCACTGAAATGCATCACTTGTGTTGTGTGATGTGTGGTTTGCTGTTCAGGAGTGCTACAGCTGGGTCAGGAGGTAAGGTGACATGGAACATAGTGGAGCAGGATACTTTCATACAAGTACATGGTACAGCAGACACATATCAGGAATAGGAATTGTTTGGTTTACATATTTAATCAAACAGTGCTTTTTTTTTTTTATGAACAATATGTTTGTGGGTACCAAAAAAAAGTCCACTAATTTCTATGTAGCCTTCTGCTTAATAAGTCTTGCTCAAAAGACTGTTTTAGCACTTATTGATGCAGTATACACCACTCTGAAATTAGAGGATCAGCTTATGGCTTCTACCAGTGCTGTTTGCTGTCTTTGGTCCTTTAAAACTCCTAAGGCTGCACAGGCTTTCTCATTGTATCTTTTCCAACTGTTTCTTGCCTTATCAAGGTGCTTTGTTCTCCAGTAGAAGACACCCTTGTCTTTAAGTACCTAATCTGCCCAACTCTTACGCTGACTGTTAAGATGTGGCCCTTTCTTTTCTCCACTGCATTGATGTCCCTATTGAGACCCTCCGAGCTTGGCTTCCAAGGTCTGACTTCCCATTTCTGACAAATTTTTGGACAAGCCTTTCTCTGCAAGAAGTTGCAACCCACTTTAGGGTGGAGGATCTTTAACTTTTTTCCAGATACTTGGCTATGCTGATGTTTGGGTTCAGTAGGTGGTATACTAAAGCTACAAACTGGAGTCTCAGGATTCTGCTGCAAGAGTTGGTGAGTCTTCCTGCAGTGACTAGGGCCCTTTTAAGGGGATCACATGTGGGGCTGCCTAGAGTGTTTTCCAGACTTGGCTACTAGGGGCAGGTGATGGTGGTACTGTTCTGCACAAAAGTTTGCATACCCTTTTGAGAGTTGGTACAGTATGTACAATTTTAAAGTAAGTATGAGTGAGCAGGAAAAACACATTTCTTTTATTTCTTATGTAATTTATATTCAAGTGTAGGTCACAAAACCTAGCAACAAGTAAACAAATTAAATGACCCTTTTTCAAAAGTCTGCATACCCTTAGTTCCAAAAACTGTGTATTGCCCCTTTAGCATCAGTGACAGTGTGCAGTCTTTTGTAATTGTAATAGTTGTCTGAGGCCCAGAATTTTTGCAGGTGGTTTATCTGCCTACTTGTCTTGTCAAAATGCCTCCTGATCATGCAAAGTCGTTGGTAGTCTTGCATGAATTGCACATTAGAGATCTCCCCAGAGTGGCTTGCTGATATTAAGGTCAGGCGATTGATTGACTCCCAGTACCTTCACCTTTTCTGCTGTAACCACTAGAGCAGGGGTCCTCAAACTTTTTAAACGGGGCCAGTTCACTGTCCTGACTGTTGGCGGGGGCCGGATCACCGAAGCTTCAACAGTGCCCATCACCACAGCCTGATCATTGCCCAACAGTGCAGCCACACCAGTGCCCAGCAATGCAGCTGCATTGATCTAATCTTTGATTTAAACCGTTCCATTGTAGCTTTGCCTGTATGTTTAGGGTCGTTGTCCTGCTGTAAGGCGAACCTCCGTCTCAAGTTTTTTGCAGATTCTTAACAGGTTTTCTTCTAAGATTTCCCTTTATTTGACTCCATCCATCTTCCCATCAACTCTCACCAGCTTCCCTGTCCCTGCTGAAGAAATTTATCCCCACAACAGGATGCTGCCATCACCATGTTTCACGGTGGACACGGATGGTGTGTTCGGGGTGATGTGCAGTGTTCGTTTTCCGCCACACATAGCGTTTTTGCTTTTAGGCCAAAAAGTAAAATTTTGGTCTCATCTGACCAGAACACCTTCAACATGTTTGCTGTGTCCCCCACATGGCTTCTTGCAAACGGGACTTCTTATGGCTTTCTTTCAACAATGGCTTTCTTCTTGCTGCGCCTTCCTTAAAGGCCAGATTTGTGGAGTGCACGGCTAATAGTTGTCTTGTGTACAGATTCTCCCACCTGAGCTGTGGATCTGTGCAGCTCTTCCAGAGTTACCATGGGCCTGCCATTGACTGCTTCTCTCGTTCAAGTGGTTGTAAAAGCAGAAGGTTTTTTATCTTAATGCATTCTACGCATTAGGATGAAAAACCTTTTGTGGGCCGCACCCCCCCCCCCCCCCCCCCCCCCCCCCCCCCCCCCCCCCCCCCCCCCCCCCCCCCCCCCCCCCCCCCCCCCCCCCCCCCCCCCCCCCCCCCCCCCCCCCCCCCCCCCCCCCCCCCCCCCCCCCCCCCCCCCCCCCCCCCCCCCCCCCCCCCCCCCCCCCCCCCCCCCACCCCCCCCCCCCCCCCCCCCCCCCCCCCCCCCCCCCCCCCCCCCCCCCCCCCCCCCCCCCCCCCCCCCCCCCCCCCCCCCCCCCCCCCCCCCCCCCCCCCCCCCCCCCCCCCCCCCCCCCCCCCCCCCCCCCCCCCCCCCCCCCCCCCCCCCCCCCCCCCCCCCCCCCCCCCCCCCCCCCCCCCCCCCCCCCCCCCCCCCCCCCCCCCCCCCCCCCCCCCCCCCCCCCCCCCCCCCCCCCCCCCCCCCCCCCCCCCCCCCCCCCCCCCCCCCCCCCCCCCCCCCCCCCCCCCCCCCCCCCCCCCCCCCCCCCCCCCCCCCCCCCCCCCCCCCCCCCCCCCCCCCCCCCCCCCCCCCCCCCCCCCCCCCCCCCCCCCCCCCCCCCCCCCCCCCCCCCCCCCCCCCCCCCCCCCCCCCCCCCCCCCCCCCCCCCCCCCCCCCCCCCCCCCCCCCCCCCCCCCCCCCCCCCCCCCCCCCCCCCCCCCCCCCCCCCCCCCCCCCCCCCCCCCCCCCCCCCCCCCCCCCCCCCCCCCCCCCCCCCCCCCCCCCCCCCCCCCCCCCCCCCCCCCCCCCCCCCCCCCCCCCCCCCCCCCCCCCCCCCCCCCCCCCCCCCCCCCCCCCCCCCCCCCCCCCCCCCCCCCCCCCCCCCCCCCCCCCCCCCCCCCCCCCCCCCCCCCCCCCCCCCCCCCCCCCCCCCCCCCCCCCCCCCCCCCCCCCCCCCCCCCCCCCCCCCCCCCCCCCCCCCCCCCCCCCCCCCCCCCCCCCCCCCCCCCCCCCCCCCCCCCCCCCCCCCCCCCCCCCCCCCCCCCCCCCCCCCCCCCCCCCCCCCCCCCCCCCCCCCCCCCCCCCCCCCCCCCCCCCCCCCCCCCCCCCCCCCCCCCCCCCCCCCCCCCCCCCCCCCCCCCCCCCCCCCCCCCCCCCCCCCCCCCCCCCCCCCCCCCCCCCCCCCCCCCCCCCCCCCCCCCCCCCCCCCCCCCCCCCCCCCCCCCCCCCCCCCCCCCCCCCCCCCCCCCCCCCCCCCCCCCCCCCCCCCCCCCCCCCCCCCCCCCCCCCCCCCCCCCCCCCCCCCCCCCCCCCCCCCCCCCCCCCCCCCCCCCCCCCCCCCCCCCCCCCCCCCCCCCCCCCCCCCCCCCCCCCCCCCCCCCCCCCCCCCCCCCCCCCCCCCCCCCCCCCCCCCCCCCCCCCCCCCCCCCCCCCCCCCCCCCCCCCCCCCCCCCCCCCCCCCCCCCCCCCCCCCCCCCCCCCCCCCCCCCCCCCCCCCCCCCCCCCCCCCCCCCCCCCCCCCCCCCCCCCCCCCCCCCCCCCCCCCCCCCCCCCCCCCCCCCCCCCCCCCCCCCCCCCCCCCCCCCCCCCCCCCCCCCCCCCCCCCCCCCCCCCCCCCCCCCCCCCCCCCCCCCCCCCCCCCCCCCCCCCCCCCCCCCCCCCCCCCCCCCCCCCCCCCCCCCCCCCCCCCCCCCCCCCCCCCCCCCCCCCCCCCCCCCCCCCCCCCCCCCCCCCCCCCCCCCCCCCCCCCCCCCCCCCCCCCCCCCCCCCCCCCCCCCCCCCCCCCCCCCCCCCCCCCCCCCCCCCCCCCCCCCCCCCCCCCCCCCCCCCCCCCCCCCCCCCCCCCCCCCCCCCCCCCCCCCCCCCCCCCCCCCCCCCCCCCCCCCCCCCCCCCCCCCCCCCCCCCCCCCCCCCCCCCCCCCCCCCCCCCCCCCCCCCCCCCCCCCCCCCCCCCCCCCCCCCCCCCCCCCCCCCCCCCCCCCCCCCCCCCCCCCCCCCCCCCCCCCCCCCCCCCCCCCCCCCCCCCCCCCCCCCCCCCCCCCCCCCCCCCCCCCCCCCCCCCCCCCCCCCCCCCCCCCCCCCCCCCCCCCCCCCCCCCCCCCCCCCCCCCCCCCCCCCCCCCCCCCCCCCCCCCCCCCCCCCCCCCCCCCCCCCCCCCCCCCCCCCCCCCCCCCCCCCCCCCCCCCCCCCCCCCCCCCCCCCCCCCCCCCCCCCCCCCCCCCCCCCCCCCCCCCCCCCCCCCCCCCCCCCCCCCCCCCCCCCCCCCCCCCCCCCCCCCCCCCCCCCCCCCCCCCCCCCCCCCCCCCCCCCCCCCCCCCCCCCCCCCCCCCCCCCCCCCCCCCCCCCCCCCCCCCCCCCCCCCCCCCCCCCCCCCCCCCCCCCCCCCCCCCCCCCCCCCCCCCCCCCCCCCCCCCCCCCCCCCCCCCCCCCCCCCCCCCCCCCCCCCCCCCCCCCCCCCCCCCCCCCCCCCCCCCCCCCCCCCCCCCCCCCCCCCCCCCCCCCCCCCCCCCCCCCCCCCCCCCCCCCCCCCCCCCCCCCCCCCCCCCCCCCCCCCCCCCCCCCCCCCCCCCCCCCCCCCCCCCCCCCCCCCCCCCCCCCCCCCCCCCCCCCCCCCCCCCCCCCCCCCCCCCCCCCCCCCCCCCCCCCCCCCCCCCCCCCCCCCCCCCCCCCCCCCCCCCCCCCCCCCCCCCCCCCCCCCCCCCCCCCCCCCCCCCCCCCCCCCCCCCCCCCCCCCCCCCCCCCCCCCCCCCCCCCCCCCCCCCCCCCCCCCCCCCCCCCCCCCCCCCCCCCCCCCCCCCCCCCCCCCCCCCCCCCCCCCCCCCCCCCCCCCCCCCCCCCCCCCCCCCCCCCCCCCCCCCCCCCCCCCCCCCCCCCCCCCCCCCCCCCCCCCCCCCCCCCCCCCCCCCCCCCCCCCCCCCCCCCCCCCCCCCCCCCCCCCCCCCCCCCCCCCCCCCCCCCCCCCCCCCCCCCCCCCCCCCCCCCCCCCCCCCCCCCCCCCCCCCCCCCCCCCCCCCCCCCCCCCCCCCCCCCCCCCCCCCCCCCCCCCCCCCCCCCCCCCCCCCCCCCCCCCCCCCCCCCCCCCCCCCCCCCCCCCCCCCCCCCCCCCCCCCCCCCCCCCCCCCCCCCCCCCCCCCCCCCCCCCCCCCCCCCCCCCCCCCCCCCCCCCCCCCCCCCCCCCCCCCCCCCCCCCCCCCCCCCCCCCCCCCCCCCCCCCCCCCCCCCCCCCCCCCCCCCCCCCCCCCCCCCCCCCCCCCCCCCCCCCCCCCCCCCCCCCCCCCCCCCCCCCCCCCCCCCCCCCCCCCCCCCCCCCCCCCCCCCCCCCCCCCCCCCCCCCCCCCCCCCCCCCCCCCCCCCCCCCCCCCCCCCCCCCCCCCCCCCCCCCCCCCCCCCCCCCCCCCCCCCCCCCCCCCCCCCCCCCCCCCCCCCCCCCCCCCCCCCCCCCCCCCCCCCCCCCCCCCCCCACCCCCCCCCCCCCCCCCCCCCCCCCCCCCCCCCCCCCCCCCCCCCCCCCCCCCCCCCCCCCCCCCCCCCCCCCCCCCCCCCCCCCCCCCCCCCCCCCCCCCCCCCCCCCCCCCCCCCCCCCCCCCCCCCCCCCCCCCCCCCCCCCCCCCCCCCCCCCCCCCCCCCCCCCCCCCCCCCCCCCCCCCCCCCCCCCCCCCCCCCCCCCCCCCCCCCCCGGCCGCACCCCCCCTAATACTTGAGCGCCATCTCGATTCAGCAATGTTGTACTAGAGACTCTGCTGTCATTGGCTGAGAGAGCAGCGAAGCACCATTGGCTCCCACTGCTGTCAATTAAAATCAGTTGGCCAATGAGGAGAGTGCGGGGCCAGGCCACAGCTCCCTGTCTGAATGGACAGGGAGCCTCAGCTACTGTGCCCCCATAGCAAGCTGCTTGCTGTAGGGGCACTCAACAGGAGGGAGAAGCCAGGAGCACCAAAGGGGGACAAGAAAAGAGGAGGATCTGGGCTGCTCTGTGCAAAACCACTGCACAGAGCAGGGAAGTATAACACGTTTGTTATTTTTAACAAAAAAAAGAAACAAACCACACTTTAATGCTCTCCTTGCACAGCCATGTCTTGGTAGGTTTGCAGTTGCCGATTTCGGATGATGGATTGTACATTGCTCTGTGAGATGTTCAAAGCTTGGGTTATTTTTATAACCTTACCCTGCTTTAAACTTCTAACTTTTTCCCTGACCTGTCTAGTGTGTTCCTTGGCCTTGATGATGATTTGCTCACTAAGGTTCTCTAACAAACCTAGGGGCTTCACAGAATAGCTATATTTATACTGAGATTAAATTACACACAGGTATACTAATTGGATGACTTCTGAAGGCAATTGGTTCCACTAGATTTTAGTTGGGGGTATCAGAGTAAAGGCAGCTCAATACAAATGCACGCCACACTTTTCAGATAATTGTAAAAAAAAATTAACTATTCATCGTTTTGCTTCCACTTAATTGTGTGCCACTTTGTGTTGGTCTATTACATATAGATGTACGTTTGTAAAACTGAACATTTTTTTTTCTCAATTCAGTTCTTGGCAGTTCTCAGAGGAAAATTATCTCCTCTGCAGCCGGTTTATGAAACTGAGAACTTCAGTTCTTTAAGCTTGACTCTAATGATTTTAACATAAGTATTAACTTTGGTCATTTGTTCACTGACAAATGTTGTTCCTAAATCTATGCAATCTTATTGTAATAAAATACCTTTTTTCTAAATCAACTTGTGTTGATATGCTTACCTTACCTCATAACAGATTTACACATCTTTTAAAGTCTCAATTACTCCTTAGGGACAGGTCTTTGCCTGCTTTTCCCTTGTTCTTTCCTTTTGAGAACTTCAGTTCTCAGAGGGAGAACAGAGGAGAAGTGTTTCCTCTGAAAACAGTGGGTGGGCTGCCTGTAATCCCGTGAGATATTGTGAGATTATGGTGCAGCCGAGTTCAAAAAGTGAAACTAAAGTTTAAAAGAGCATGTAATTGCATGTTTTCAGGCATGTGATAAGTAAATATGTATTCATGTGTTTGTGTGATATATATATATATATATATATATATGTGTGTATATATATATATGTATGTATGTATGTATATATATATATATATATATATATATATATATATATATATATATATATATATATATATATATATATATATATATATATATATATATATATATATATATATATACATATATATATATATATATATATACATATACATATACATATATACATATATACATATATATATATAACACATATATATATATTTATGTATGTATTGTATGTATATATTAATTTTTAACCCACTGGTGCTAATATTATGAAGAAAAAAGCCTTCCTCTTATCACACCAGAATCTCCACATCTGAGCTGGTGAATCTGGAAGGGAGATATTTCAGTGTAAAGGCTGTGAGATCTTCAGATTATAAACTGGCCGTTTGTGACAAAACGGTCATGTACTGTGATGAGGAGCAGAGAATATGTTCTCTGCTCCTTATCTCAGCTATATAAACCGGTATACCCCAGAGATAAGCCGTGATCCTGAGCAGCAGTAAATCTGCTCCGGGGGGCGGTACTGAAGCATTAAAACATGCAAAAATGGAAGAAAAAAGACTGGTGGAAAGCAGACTTTAAAGCAGTATTGAACCCAAAACAAAAAATATATTGCCACTTACCAAACCTTAGATGTGGTGACTGCATTTGTTTATTTACCTGATGATTTGGTTGCGAACACCCCCTACTGTATTAGTGCCCCCACTCTGGATGAAGAAGCACAGTGGCACTTTTGGACAGTCACATTGTTAATCTGGGGTCCTAGGGGATTGTTAGATGGACTGTTAGATTTAGATACAATAGATAATTGAAGCCAAACTCAAGCAAACCCTGTTTTTCTTTATCGTTCATCACGGAACACAGAGCACCATAGTAATTACTATGTGGGTTATAAGCCACCTTTAGGTTAATTCACACTGGTATAACCAAAAAGGAAATGGGAAGTGCCACTCCCTATATAACCCCTCCCATACCGGGAGTACCTCAGTTTTTCCGCCAGTGTCTAAGGTGTTGGCCACGGTCGATGAAATGCTGAGAGAGCTCCGCTAAGCAATCCCTGACGGGATCAAGGAGCTGTGCAAACGAATCCATCTAAAGTGCTTAAAAGCCAAAATGGTTGGTACCTGGGCCTTGTGGAAGAAGAAAAAAAGTTTTTTGCCTATAATGCTTCCCTTTTGAGAGGTGGACCCTGGGACCCGGAACCTTGCTCATGTTTATACAACCAAAGAGTTCTCTGGCAGGGTGTTGTACAGGTCCAAGGGAGTGGACCCGTGAAAGGGGAGCCGGTCCTTGAAGGTCTGGCAAGACATGGCCTGCCGTGATGGGAGAAGGCTGGATTGGTCTGTAATAATTTCCAGCAGTCCTGCCGTGGGATCAGGCAAGTCAGAAAGAATATGAATATGAATATGTTAAAGCAACATACCTGCCTTCCAACATTCCAGGCTTCCTCTGTTGTGCTCAGTGTCAGCAAAGGCTCATACGGCAGCACTGCTATCTCCGGTTTGAAAAAGGGGTGGGGTTCCGGAACATGGGGTTGTGTGGCTTGGATGCCGCCAGCATACACATGGAGCGGAGTGCACGTGAGACATGGCACAGGCGCAAGGCTCACTGGCTTTAAAAGGTTTGCACTCTGGACGGAGGGACACAGAGCTCACAAGTGGCATGTAAGCTGTATGGGGGGTGTGGATACAGGCATTTTCAAAGGGCACGTTTTACTCAGCATTGAGACTGAGCATTTATAGCAGCATGTTATGTAATTGCTAGACTAAAGCTCGGCAGAAGATGCACTTTGTTTAGTACCTATTTTTACCTGCTTTTTTTTGTGCTTGGGGTTTGGGGGGACCATCCATCGTTTCAGAGGCCCGGTTTGAAAAAGGGGTGGGGTTCCGGAACATGGGGTTGTGTGGCTTGGATGCCGCCAGCATACACATGGAGCGGAGTGCACGTGAGACATGGCACAGGCGCAAGGCTCACTGGCTTTAAAAGGTTTGCACTCTGGAAGTGTCTGGTTGGCTGACGGAGGGACACAGAGCTCACAAGTGGCATGTAAGCTGTATGGGGGGTGTGGATACAGGCATTTTCAAAGGGCACGTTTTACTCAGCATTGAGACTGAGCATTTATAGCAGCATGTTATGTAATTGCTAGACTAAAGCTCGGCAGAAGATGCACTTTGTTTAGTACCTATTGTTACCTGCTTTTTTGTGCTTGGGACTGTCTTCCTGCAGGAGGGGTAATTCATCAGGGGGAGTGCAGAGTCGCTGTGGTCAGAGCCTGAGGCTCCTAGTTGCATGCCTGCAGTTCCATCCTCACCTGAAGGACCTGGAGCATCTAGCGAATCTGAGCCATCTTGTCTCACAGGCATGGTGGCTACCTCCAACGTCCCAGCCTCTGCATACGTCACTAAGGACTATTTGGCTCTGGCTAGTTTGGATGGGAAAATAGCTGAGATGTTAGCGTCTTGTGGTGAGAATGCGGCAGATCCCCTTCTCCTGCCCTTGAACTTCCAGTATTGGGGCAACAATAGGCAGATGATATTGGGGTATCTTTGAGTGAAGGAGGTTCAGGTGACTCCTCTTCTGAGGATTCAGCATCTGAAGAATCTTTCTCAACTTCGCAATTGCAAAAATTGCTAATCCAATCCCTTACTGACTTGGTTCGTTCTGTATATAAGTTCCCTCCTGCAGAGGTGGAGGAGGTTTCCTTCTCCTCCTTGGGTTCCCTAAAAAAACACAGGGTTCTCATGCTCTCCCTATGCCCCTGTTACTGGAGCAACTGATTTATGCTGATTGGGATCCCCCAGATAAGCAGTTTTCTCCTCCTAAAAATATTTCAATTCTTTACCCTATGGAGAAAAAGTTCTCAGAGATGGGATTTGCCAGCGGTAGATGTCCACTGGTCAAGTTTAACTTGTCCAGTGGACAATGTACAAGTATTTAGTGATCCAGCTGATAAGAAGTTGGAATCTCTACTTAAGGCCTCATTTGCTTTAGCTGGTGCAGTAGTACAACCTGCAGGGGCAGCAATAGGCATTTGTCAATCCCTTCGGGATGAATTCGAGCATGATTTTGAAAAAGGGTCCTGCTCCAACTGAAGAGGCCCAAAGTTTTGCTGAGCTACCTAGGGCCCTATACTTTGCAGTGGACGCTATCAAGGATTCTATCCATCAGGTGCTTCGCCTTGCGCTCATGTTGATACATATGCACAGGATTCTGTGGCTAAAGAACTGGTCAGCCGAGTTACAATGCAAGAAGCTCTTGGCTGGGTTTCCATTTCATGGAGAGAGGTTGTTTGGGGAAGGCTTGGATAAGTATATCCAAAAGATTATGGGGGGTAAATGTACCCTTCTGCCGGTTAAGATAAAGAATAGGCGTTCTTTTAAACCTTCTCCTCAGATGTCTGGGGCAACAGCCTCCAGGCAGTCTCGACTGCCTCCACCGTCCGGGACAAAGGGTAAACCTCATAACCAGGCACAGGGCTACAAGAAGAAGAAGTCCACAAAACAGAATCCCAAGGCTTCCTTGTGAAGGGGCGTCCCCGCTTGATCGAGTGGTTGCCCTAGGCTACAAACTAAAGTTCCCACCATCTTGTTTTCTAAGATCAAACGTTCCCAAGGACCCAGAAAAGAAAAAGTCCTTATTTCTGGCACTGGACCGATTACTGTATCGGAGTAATGGAGGTTCCCTCAGCAGAGAGGGACATGGGGTTTTATTCAAATCTCTTTATGGTACCAAAACCAGGAATCTGAATCACTTCCTAAACATTCGCTCCTGTCGAATGGAGTCAATTTGGTCAGTTATTTCCACCCTACGGGGAGGAGAGGTTCTAGCATCCAATATTTCCCGTTCACCACAGGTTTCTGCGGTTTGCGGTAGAGCAGCACCACTTTCAGTTTGTGGCCTTGCCGTTCGGGTTAGCCACCTCTCCCTGACTGTTTACAAAAGTGTAAGCCCCAGTACTAGCAAGACTAAGGGGCCAGGGTATAGCAATAATAGCATACCTAGGCGACCTGCTACTGGTAAATCAGTTAATAGCAGGGTTAAATCAGAGGGTGTCCAGAACAGTCTGTTATCTGAGACACCTGGGTTGGAGTCTCAATCTAGAGGAATCATCCTTACAGCAGGTAAGAAGGCTGCAGTATTTGGGCCTTGACATAGACTCAACCCAGGAAAGGGTGTTCTTGCCTCAGGCAAAGGTCTGAGAGCTGGCCCAAACGGTCAAGGCAATGAAGGGTCCTTCTATTCGCCTTTGTATGAGATTACTAGGGAAGATGGTAGCTTCCTTTGAAGCGGTTCCTTATACCCAGTTTCCTTCAAGACTGTTGCAACACAATATTCTGTCTGCTTGGAACAAAGGGATCCAAGCCTTGGATTATCCCTGTGGATCTGGCTCCAAAGGGGAAATCCTTCATTAGTTTCCTGGAAACTAGTAACAGCGAATGCCAGCCTATGGTGCTGGGGAGCCGTTCTAGAAGAGACCACTGCTCAAGGGAAGTGGTCAGAGTCCAAGAAGACCTTGCCCATCAATATCCTGGAGATTCGATTAGTACGTCTGGCTCTAATAGCATGGACGTCCAGGTTGCGGAATTCTTCTGTCTGGATACAATCCGACAATGCCACAGCAGTGCCCTATATCAATAACCAAGGGGGCACCAGAAGCCTCGCAGCCCAAAGGGAGGTAGACCATATTCTGTCTTGGGCAGAGAAACATTTTCCTTGCCTATCTGCAGTTTACATTCCAGGAGTGAAAAACTGGCAGGCAGATTTTCTGGGCCGTGAACCGTTGTTGCTGGGAGAATGGTCTCTACATCGTGATGTCTTTTTGGCCATATGCCAAAGATGGGGGACGCCGGACGTAGATCTATTGGCGTCCAAGTTCAACAAGAAGTTGGACAACTTTGTGGTGAGAACAAGGGATCCATTTGCACTCGGAGTAGATGCGTTAGTGACCCTGTGAAATCAGTTTTCACAGATTTATGCATTCCCTCCAGTTAAGCTGCTACCACGGCTGCTTCACATGATCAGGGAAGCCGGTAATCCTAGTGGCCCCGGCATGGCCCTTTAGACCCTGGTATGCAGGGATCATGAGAATGGCAGTTTGACTCTTCCAACTCATCCGGACCTGCTGTCACAGGGACCGGTATTCCATCTTACGCATGCTAAATTTAACAGTGTGGCTATTGAAGCCCACATTCTAAAAAATCGGGGGGCTTTCAGGTTCGGTAGAAACCACCCTGATTAATGCCAGAAAGCCGGCATCCAGGACCATTTATTACAGGCCTGGAAGACCTATGTCACTTGGTGTGAAACCAAGGGTTGGCATCCTCGTAAGTATGTCATAGGAAGAATTCTGGCTTTTCTACAATTAGGAGTAGAAATTAAGCTGGCCTTGAGTACAATCAAGGGTCAGGTTTCGGCCTTGGCAGTGTTTTTCCAAAGGCCGCTTGCTTCGCATTCTTTAGTCCGGGCATTCATACAAGGGGTAACTTTGATAACGCCGCCAGTTAGAATACCCTTGTGCCCATGGGATTTGAATTTGGTTTTGTCAGTGTGGCAAAGACAACCCTTTGAACTTGTATGGAATATTCCTTTGATCCTTTTAACAAGGAAATTGGTATTCCTAGTTGCGATAACCTCTGCAAGAAGAGTATCAGAACTGGCTTATTCCTGTAAAGAGCCATACGTTATCATTCACAAGGATAAGGTGGTGCTGCGTCCGTACCCAACCTTTTTACCAAAGGTAGGTGTCTGGGTTTCATCTGAATCAAGATGTTTCCTTACCTTTTTTTCCCAGAACCTCGTTCTGCAGAAGAAAAATTACTCTCTTGATGTAGTGAGAGCAGTTAAAGCCGATCTGAAAGCGACTGCTCAGATACGGAAAACTGAAGTTTTGTTTGTTGCCGGAAGGCCCTAGAAAGGGTCAAACAGCATCGAAATCTACTGTTGCTAAGTGGATTCGTCTGGTGATTAGTCAGTCTTATGGCCTTAAAAGAAGGGTTCCTCCCATTAAGATAAATGCTCACGCTACCTGGGCAGTCAGTGCTTCATGGGCAGTGCATCACCAAGCCTCTGTGGCTCAGATTTGCAGGCCGCTACTTGGTCTTCAGTACATACATTCACAAGATTTTATCAAATGGATGTAAGATGGCAGGAGGACCCCGCCTTCAGGTGCAGTGTGCTGCAGGCAGCAGTATAGGTCCTCATGCCTGACGGCAGCTATTTGCTTTGTGTCTCCCTCCCCTCAAATGGCAGTGCTTTGGGACATCCCACATAGTTATTACTATGGTGCTCTGTGTCCCGTGATGTACGATAAAGAAAATAACATTTTTATAACGGCTAACCTGTAAAATCCTTTTCTTGGAGTACATCACGGGACACGGGGGTCCCTCCCCTCTTATTGGGATATGTGTATATATTGCTTTGCTACAAAAACTGAGGCACTCCCGGTATGGGATGGGCACTTCCTGTTTCCTTTTTGGTTATACCAGTGTCCATTCACCTAAAAGGTGGCCTATAACCCACATAGTTATTACTATGGTGCTCTATGTCCCAGGATGTACTTCAAGAAAAGGATTTTTTTTCCTTTTGGGATAAAGGTTTTACTGTACATGGGTAAATAAAAGCTAAACTTTGTAAACACCTTTTGCCAGTGTTAAATGGTTTCTCAACCCTGTTACTGCTCCATCTGCGGAATACCTTGTTCTTTTGAGAAGCACCAGACTTTGCAGGATTACCAGGTAAAAATAAAGGAAAGAGCCTAAAAAAGAAAACGAATGTAGCCACATCATCTAAGGATCGGTAACCTGCAATATGTTTACTTTTGGATTTAGTACCACTTAAATTTCAAGCAGCTGTGTTTAACTCATTGTTGTCAGTCGCATCATTTTGATTTTAAGTTGTTTAAAATGAGGTAATCAACAAAGATGTTGCGTCACTGAGAATGAGATTTAAATCTTCAATGATGAGCTTTTTTTTGTTTTGTGTGTCTTTTAATTGTATATTCCTTTGCGTAGGGAACCAGTGGAGTTTCATTAACAATAACCTGCACACACAGTCTCTAAACAGATCGTCTAAGGGAAGCAGCAGTTTGGATAGGCTGTACTCCAGGAAGATCAGGAAACAGTTGGTTCACCACAAACAGGTAATCTGTATGGTGTGGAATGCTAACGTTTGGTCCTTTTCAAAAAGTCATTTGTATGGCTTGACACATCTATTGATGCAATGATTTTTTACAAAAGCCTCGAGTTGCTGTTAAATATATGCTCATGCATGTTTTCTTATCTTTGGAATCTTTATAGTCAAACTGTGTCTGGGTTATGAACATTTACATTTTTAAAAATTCTTGGCAAAGAGTGTTTAAAAAAAAAAAAACTCCCTAACCTATCCTCCAAATTTGCAGTTGAAACTTATATTTTACTTTCACTATTCTTCTGGGGCTCGGCTTCCCCTCCTACCGATCTGGCAGCCTTCCATACTTCTAATCTCTATAGACTATGGGAGATCATTGTCCATAGTTCTGAATGTCCATAGCCTGACCAGATTTCTATCTTAAGATGTATTTAAAGTGTATTTAGGTTTTTGCTGCCAAATTTGGATACCAACTACTTTATATTTGTTGTATGTTCTTTTTCGCATAGCATAACTTATAACATTAAAAATAACAGATTTATCTTTTTTTTTTCTTTTTTTCTTTTTTTTTGGAGGCTTTTTTTCTGGAATCTAGCAGTGAAAAATCCTACTCCCTTCTCTTGAATTAGGAGGCTATCTTTGCTATAACTAGCTCTGTCTGTACTGTGCTGGTAGATCTACATAATCCATTTGATCATGGCCTGTCTTATCAAAGGGTTAAAGATTTTGGAAGCTGAGCTTCTCAATTGTATGTTAACCGCTGGCTTTCCGCCCACAGTATATTTACATTACCTAGCACATGCACTCTGGGACACAGCGGATCATGATGCTTGGTACCCGGCCACTGTAGGCATCGGGCGGGATCCTGTGATTGCTGTGACCAATCATAGCGATCTCATGATATGTAAGCAAGCTGTCATGAATGGCTTTCATTCATTAACAGATTGCTTACTGTTGTGATGCAGTGATTGGCCACAGTTATCACTTAGTACTAGCTGTAGAATAGTAAGCAAAAAATATTTTAAATGTTAACTGGGCGTCAACCAAGTGCAGCTGTCCATTTTAGTGTAAACGCCACCTAAACATAAACAGAAATTAGGGGCTACTCCTTTAAATGGATGAAGACAGTGTAAAAATGTACACGCCATAAAATTATCATCAAACTAGTAATCAATATTCAATAAAGAAATATTGTCCTAAGTGTCACGTAATGTCAATGCAAACATTAAATGTAAATCCAAACAAAATATCAGTGACCAGATGCTCCTTCCTTTGATCCAAATGATGTGCTCCACCATGTGTGGTAAGTTTACATAACAGACTTATTTAGCCAATAAGGACTGCCAAGCCTCTCAATTTTAAACCACCAGCAGGGTGAAGAAATGTGTCCAGTAACATCACAGGCTTCGAGCAGGTATACTCATAGATGACACATATACACTGAGTGCTTTCATATTGCAGTAATTATTAAAAATAGAATCAATCTATTATTATTATACAAGATTTATATAGCGCCACAGATTGTGCAGCGCTTTAAAATATATACACTCACATGATTGTGCCTGGAAGGCACCAACACACAGGGCGTTGTATCGATTAGGTCCACGCACAGCTCCTCACAATTCCTCAGCCGGCGTGCATTGCACGGACTAGAAGTTACATAAGACTAACCCGGAAGTGACAATGATGGCCAAGCCTCGATGCTTTTCCTAAACATGAGTCTTGAGGAAACTTCGCTGCTGCCATCTTGTTGAAGTCTTAAATACCCCATAAACTAATCTAATTAGGATGATGTGACGAATGAATGAATAATTTGTATAGCGCCAACAATGCGAACTGAATCGCCTCAAGGCACTCTATTGGTGCTTTGTTGTCAATCTTCTTAGAAGAGGTAGGTCTTGAGTTTTTTCCTGAAGGCCTGATGGTTTTCTTCCATGCGGATGTTGGTAGGTAGAGCATTCCGTAGCCGAGGTCCTTGGACAGCGAATCTCCGCTCCCCCTTTGATTTGTAGCGGGATTTGGGAATGATGAGGTTTTGGTTAGATGATCGAAGACTGCGATTGGGTGTGTAGTGTTTTATTTTCTCAATTGGGTATTGAGGAGCGACTCCATGTGTGCATTTGTGGGTGAGGCAGAGGGTCTTGAATGTGATCCGATTCTTTACGGTTAGCCAATGTAGGGTCCTCAGGGAAGGAGAGATAAATTCCCAGGGTTTTTTCCTGTTATCAGCCTTGCTGCAGTGTTTTGGATAAATAGGTAAAAGTACTTCGCACAAACTAAAATGCTATTAAAATTGTAAGGCAGTAGTAATGACTAGAATCTTCTGGGGGCACTAGTCCAGAACAGGAAAGAGTGCAAATCCAGAAAAGGTAATCAAAAGTATAAATAGTGCAAGAGTGATATAAATAGTTGAACAAATATAAATGATTGGATAACACTGTATCTCAAATCAAGCGAGAGAGATGTGCATATAAAGCGATGAAAGTGAATAAAGATGAAGAGCAAAATCGCTAAGATAAAAAATCACAGTTGGTGCACATCAACATAAAGTGAAGATAATAATTATGAAGTACAAAAATTAGTCCAGTAAGCAATAAAGTGCTGTGTTAAAAATATGCAGTGACAGTGTAACACATCAAAGTGACCTGTGCAGGGTAATACATTTTAAAAACCTATAAGTGTGAAATCCAGTGATAAATAAACTAAAAAAAAAATAGATTGCAAGGTAAAATAGGTCCTGCAATAATGGATCAAGTGTAAAAAGTGATAGCAAATAAATAAATGGATGAATACTGGGATAGTATAAAAATGAATAAGAATGTCACTGAAAAAGTATGCAGTAATGTCCAGCTCAAACAGAAGAGATGAGACCAAATACACCAAAGTTTATCCTGTCGGTGTATATATAATTCCAATTCCTCAAAAGAAAAAAGTGGTTCTTTATAAAGGAAGACTATTTCCACAGGTGTATATATATCTGCTGGTTTTTCTATATTGCTGCTGTATTCATATTGCCATTTATCTATTTTAGTGGGGTAATCCTTTTCTGGTCTCCCAGAACTCTCACCTTAGACAAGGTCAAACAAGCCTTTCTGGGGTATCCAAAATAGCCCCTAGGTATGTTGTTCAGAATGTCCTACTGCAGAGTCCAGCCTGGTCCAGATGAAGACACGTGACCGTGTCGTAGGGAGTGGCCGTATGCAAATACACAGAGGAGGACGCGAGTTGGCGCTGTGGACGCCTTTGTACTGTAGGTCGAGATTACTGAGGGATTTAAAGGAGAAGGACCAGGCTGGACTCTGCAGTAGGACACTCTGAACAACATACCTAGGGGCTATTTTGGATACCCCAGAAAGGCTTGTTTGACCTTGTCTAAGGTGAGAGTTCTGGGAGACCAGAAAAGGATTACCCCACTAAAATAGATAAATGGCAATATGAATACAGCAGCAATATAGAAAAACCAGCAGACCTATATACACCTGTGGAAATAGTCTTCCTTTATAAAGAACCACTTTTTTTCTTTTGAGGAATTGGTGAATTGGAATTATATATACACCGACAGGATAAACTTTGGTGTATTTGGTCTCATCTCTTCTGTTTGAGCTGGACATTACTGCATACATTTTCAGTGACATTCTTATTCATTTTTATACTATGCCAGTATTCATCCATTTATTTATTTATTTGCTATCACTTTTTACACTTGATCCATTATTGCAGGACCTATTTTACCTTGCAATCTAGTTTTTTTTGAGTTTTTTTATCACTGGATTTCACACTTATAGGTTTTTAAAATGTATTACCCTGCACAGGTCACTTTGATGTGTTACACTGTCACTGCATATTTTTAACACAGCACTTTATTGCTTACTGGACTAATTTTTGTACTTCATAATTATTATCTTCACTTTATGTTGATGTGCACCAACTGTGATTTTTTATCTTAGCGATTTTGCTCTTCATCTTTATTCACTTTCATCGCTTTATATGCACATCTCTCTCGCTTGATTTGAGATACAGTGTTATCCAATCATTTATATTTGTTCAACTATTTATATCACTCTTGCACTATTTATACTTTTGATTACCTTTTCTGGATTTGCACTCTTTCCTGTTCTGGACTAGTGCCCCCAGAGGATTCTAGTCATTACTACTGCCTTACAATTTTAATAGCATTTTAGTTTGCGCGAAGTACTTTTACCTATTCATCTGTTTTAAGTGCCTTTGTGAACACTATTCACTTTGCTGCAAACACCTTTTACCTTCAATTTTTATTCTGACCTATCTATTTACTCACAGTAGCGCGAGAGACCTTCTTATACTCAGTGTTTTGGATAAGTTGTAAGCACGCAAGTTGATATTGGGGTAGTCCTATGTAAAGGGAGTTTGCGTAGTCAAGTTGTGAATTAATGATTGTTCCAACTACCACTGCTTTGTCCTCCTTTGGAATGAAGGGGATGAGTCTACGTAGCAGGCGGAGCAGATGGTGAGAACCACTGACTACTGCTCCTATTTGTGCATCCATTGACATTTCTGAGTCAAAAATGACTCCGAGACTCTTGGCCTTGGTGCTTGGGGGGGATGGTCTGTCCAAAGATGGTGGGTAGTGACCAAGGGATCTTGGTCCGGGAATTTTGATTTGCGTGCAGGATAAGAAGCATTTTTCTAATTGCTGATGATGGTCTTTTTGTCCGGTGATACGAAAATATAGAGGTCTGATCTTCTGATTATTTTTAGGAGTGGGCGGATGTATATGTTAAAGAGCACTGGCGACAAAGGTGATCCTTGGGGGACTCCGCAAGAGATTGCCCGGGTTTCCGAGGTGAATCCTCCTAGTTTCACTGTCTGAGAGCGATTTCCTAAGAAGGACGCGTACCATTGTAGCTCTGAGTCTGTGACTCCTGCTACTTCTGTGAGACGGATGAGTAGAGTATTGTGGTCCACTGTATCAAACGCTGCACTGAGGTCCAACAGTACCAGGAGACATGATGCTTCGTCATCTGCTGCTTCGAGGGCGTCGTCCCATATCTTGAGGAGTGCTGTTTCTGTTCCATGGCCTGGGCAGAAGCCTGATTGTAGAGGGTCCAGGAGTTTGTGTGTGTGTGTCCAGGTGGCTTTGAATCTGTTGTACTACAGCTTTTTCCATAATCTTGGAGATGGTGTTAAGGCTTGTTATCGGTCTGCGGTGGTTAGGGTCCTGAGGGTCGAGGTTGGGTTTCTTTAGTAGGGGTTTGATGATCCCTTGTTTGAGGGTGTCCGGAACAATCTCTCTTCTTTAAACAACTGATTTATAAGGTGAGTTATGGTGGGAGCCAAGATGTCGGAACATTCTTTTAGGAGTCTTGTGTGGATGATGTCAATTGGTGATGTACTGTCTCAAAGGTTTTTGGTGGTGTCCATGGTGATTGGGGTCAGAGAGAACTTCGGTGATTGTGGGATGTTTGTGTCAATATCTTCTTTTTGCTTTGGTTGACTGAGCTTGGTTGTTTGTTTTTTTCTGATGGATTGTTTTCCGGATAATTCATTGCAGAAATCTTGGGGTTCGTTTGCTGGGGGCTCCAAGCATACCTTGTTCATTGATTGAGCGACTATTTTAAAAAGTTCCCGAGGGCGGTTTAAGGCCGATGAGATGGTAATTGAGAAATCTTTTTTCGCTTTGAAGATTGCTTTGTTATAGTTCTCTGTGAGTCCTTTGAAGTTTGTGTGGTTTTCCTTGGTAGGGTTTCTTCTCCAGGCTCTTTCAGCTCTTCTGTGTTCTTGCTTGAATAGAGTGAGCGAGCCATTAAACCATCCCAAGTTTTTTTTCTCCGGATGAGTGTTCTGCGTTTTGGAGCCACTAAGTCTGCTGATTGTAGTAATACCTTGTTTAGGGAGCTAAGTGTTTGTTCCGCTGAGTGGCGTAAGTTCAGCATTGCTATTTTGTTTGATAAAGTGGTTTTAAAGGTTTCGGAGTGTAGTTTCTTCTGCGATCTGGTCCAATGAGTTGTTCTTGCAGGTTTCTGTTTTTGGTGGGTGGTATTAGCGGAGATATTGAATTTGATGGCGTGGTGGTCTGTCCATGGTAGTGGTATGTTGTCCTGTACGTTGATGTCCATATTTTGTTTGAAGATGATGAGGTACAGTGTGTCCTGAACCATGTGTGGGAGTCTTTATCAGTTGCTGGAGACCCAGTTCTTCCAGTTGGTTGATGCAGGCGGTAGCGATAGGGTCTTGGGTAGCGTTTGCCCAGAGGTTAAAGTCTCCAAGTACTAATGCCTTAGAACTTGCCTTAACAGCATAAACGCCAAGAATTGTGACCGGACAGCTAGGTGCATTGGGTTTCCCCGGCAGCAAAAGTTAATAAAAAGTGAAAAAAAAACTAATAAATATCAAAATATGGGATTAGATATAAATAATGTCAAAAGGACAAAATAAAATTTCTTACACTATAACCAATCTTAACCATGTATGAGAGACATGGCTAACTGAAAATAATGTATACCATTAGACCTTAGACCCCATGCACACGAGAGACACTGTTAAACGCACGTTCAGAGGCAGTTGGACACTTTTTTCAACTGCCCCTGAACGCATTCAATGTTATCCTATGTGTTCATGTACACAGTCCCGTTTTTTCCCATTTTTATGCAGTTGCGTTAAAGCTCGTTTTTCTAGAAGCAAAAAAATGGGTTCAGACACTTTGCTTTTCCACGTTTCAGATGCTAAACGCAGCACCCGCGTTTAGCCGTGTTTGCGTTTATAAGCTTTTTTAAAGGAACCCAATTTTTTGGACCAGTAAACCATAAAAAATACAAAAATTGGTTTAAATTTTCTAATTAATTTAGATAGTTCATAGAGCATATATGATCATTGATGCAATGCCATAAAAAAATCTAGTTTTTTAGGTGACAAAAGGAATGCCTCCACTTCTTTGCCCCAACCCTTCATACAATTTCTAATCTAATCAGTGACTCCACCTAGTCTGACCAAAGCATAGCAATGTTTTTTTTTTTTTCCACAAAGAAAAACCTGCATACCAATGTCTAGTCAGCCCCAACCCCCCACCATGTTTGTGAAATATCCAACGGACATTCGCTGTGCCATCAACGGATGGGTCCAATATCGACGAGATCTGACTCTGGACCTCACGCAATTTGTGACGACGTTGCTGCCGCATCAAGAGCAGCATCAGGCGCATTTCCTGACATATATTCAATATGGGATCCATTTCCAAAAAAACCCACAGAGGCAAATGCAAGTGTACAACTGCTCTCTCTGCTGCTGCTCACTCTGATCAAAATGGCAGAAATAGTTAATACATGCTTTCTGCGCTTGGGGAGGGTTTATATGATCTTTACAAACGCTTATAGACGCAAATGCGGCAAAACGCGTGTTTTTAAAAGCAGGTTTCTGCTTTTTAAAACCTGCGTTCAGCAGAGTTTGCATCGGCATCTTGTGTGCATGGGGCCTTAACGTAAATGGAATCTTTAAAAAAAAACGAATAGTATATAAAACTAATGTGCAATACTGTACACATGTAGTTTTAATAAACTAAGATCAATAAGAGTTCCAACAAGTAAGTAAGCTGTCATGAATGGAAAGCCATTCATGAAAGTTAAAACTATCTTCACTGTTGTAAGCAAAAACAGTGTAGTAAAAAAATAGATCCCTGATCACCTCCTAGAGTAGTATAGTGTTAACTAGTCTGATGACAGGATGTAAAAAAGAAAAAAAATTCGTTTAAATCTAGTGCGGTTTAATACACTGTTTGCGACCTGCGTTTGGGGTGGTCTTAAGATTGAATTGCCACCCACTGCAAATTGCAAGAGCAGTGTGTTTTTAATGCAGTGCAGCAAACGCGCACAGATCATGGTGTTTTCTGCACCGCATTGGTGTGAACCTAGGCTTATATTGTTTTAATAACCACCTAATTTGGGAGTGTTGGCATAAGTGTCGTTTTTTTAAAAGCATTCTTGTGACCTTGCAAATGCGTCCCTGATGTTGTTTTGGGGTAAAGATGTCTGTACTAGATGACGCCGATGTGAGTTTATTATTTCATGTAATAAATTAACTTTTCCTCTAGCAACTCAACTTACTGAAGGCAAAACAGAAGGCTTTAGTAGAGCAGATTGAAAAGGAGAAAATACAGAGCAACAAGGGATCATCTTACAAGCTTTTGGTGGAACAGGCAAAACTTAAACAAGCCACTTCTAAGGTGAAGAAATAACAAACCACAATTTTTATACAATGGGGGTATTTGAAGGTTTTCTTACAAGTCTCTGCCATGTGTTCTAGACCAGTGTTTCTCAACTCCAGTCCTCAAGGCGCCCCAACAGGTCATGTTTTCAGGATTTCCCTCAGATGAAAGGGCTGTGGTAATTACTAAGTCAGTGAAACTGATCAAATCACCTGTGCAAAATAATGGAACGCCTAAAAACATGACCTGTTGGGGCGCCTTGAGGACTGGAGTTGAAACTTTTATTTATTTACATGTCAGTTTATTCAAAGCAATATGCTCTTCTGAGAGGAAGACATGTCTCAAAAAGCTAAGACAGCCCATAGCTGAGTCCAGGTTTTTTTTATTTTTATTTTTTCGTTCAGAGGGTTAAACAAAAAAAAATAAATGATTTGATTCTCCCATCCACACACTTATGTGGATGGGGGAATCCTCCCCGCTGAGCTATTGTATTCTGACAGGGTGGTGGATTGTCTTCTGTACAACCTCCCTGCTCATACATGAGTTGAAATTCAGCCAGTCCCTGCTCAACTGGCCAAATTTAGATCCATGTATGTCTGGCTTAAGCACAGCTATAACCCTCCCCATATCAATCTTTACAACATGTATTCAGGCGTTCTCATAATGTTTTTTTCTCCTTTTCTAGCCTGTATTGTTTCATACAGTTACATAGTAGGTGAGGTTGAAAAAATACACAAGTCAAACCTTTGTGTGTGATTATATTTCAGTATTGCATTGTATATCCCCGTATGTTGTAGTAGTTTAGGTGCTTATCTAATAGTTTTTTTAAAACTATTAATGTTCCCCGCTGAAACTGCCTGTGGAAGGGAATTCCACATCCTTGCCGCTCTTACAGTAAAGAACCCTCTACGCAGTTTAAGGTTAAACCTCTTATTTTAATGAGTGGCCATGTGTCTTATTAACCACCTCAATACAGGGGACTTACACCCCCCTTTCCGCCCAGGCCATTTTTCAGCTTTCAGCGCTGTCACACTTTGAATGATCATGCTACATTGTAACCATGTGAAATTGAAATAATTTTCTTTACACAAATAGAGCTTTCTTTTTGGTGGTGTTTAATCACTCCTGGATTTTTTATTTTTTCCTAAAAAAAAAAAAGACCAAAAATGTTGAAAAATGTTTTTCTTAGTTTCTGTCAGTAATTTTTCTCCTTCACTGATGGGCATTGATGAGGCGGCACTGATGGGAGTTGATAAGGCGGCACTGATGGGCGTTGAGGCGGCACTGGCTGGCATCACTTGTGGCCAGTCATTGCAAGCAGGGCACTCATGATCAGTGCCCTGATTACATACCTAGCTGTCCCCTGTGAGGAGATGCCATTGATTGGCTCTCCTCTACTCACTCTGTCAGCGTGAGGCGCGGAGTGACGATTACTGGCATCTCCTCCGTATTTACATGTGACCGGCTGTGATTGGACACAGCCGATCACATGGTTAAAAAGCCACGGCTCTTTACACAGATCAGGGTCGCGCTAAGTCCTAGCAACATGGCACGGCCACGATGGCCATGCTGCATGCTCCCGGGGGCGCGTGAGAGCCGTCGTTCTGGAAGGCCTTCATTCGACGGTGGGCAGGCGGCGAGTGGTTAAACTCCCTTCCGTGAAAAATTTTATCACTATTGGTTAAACACAATACCTAATGTTTTGGTAAAATATAAGACTATGTGCTGTGTAAATACTAAACATATCGAGATTTAAAATTGCGCATGTCTGCAAAACAACAAACTAGGATACAAAGTGTCCATAGGCGACACTTTAGAAGCCTTTGCAGGTTATCCGTTTAGTTAGATGTCTGGTGTTAAAATTATCGCTCTTACTTTGACGTTTGCGACGATACCTCAAAATGTGTGCATGCTCCTTTGCATTTGCATGTGAGCACAGTGTAATGTGGTGTTTTATTTTTTTGTATTTAAACTTTTTCCATTCAACTGTTACTATCACAAGGGATAAACAAAAAACTTCTTGTGATACCCCTGGGCAGTTACAGGTACTCTTTATGTAGCTATCAGGGGTCTATTAGACCCCTGATCCCTCTCTGCACTCCAAGGCAGCTGATCAAACTATGATCTTCCTAGATGCCTTCTGAGTGTGTTTGGGTGGCTGTAATAAGACCATTCCAGGATCATGACTGCAGCCATGATCCTGGTATGATCGCTTCCAATCCAGGATGTAAATATATGTATGTATATACAGTACATATGCTAGAAGGGAAGTCTTTAAAGCCATGTCCTTGCATTCAACATTGTCTGCTTATTTTATATTTTTTAAGTAATCTCTTTAGCAGCCTGCCTTCAAAGTGCACCAACCCTGGGACCAGTCACTAGTTCTTGCTGTATATTTACCAGGGTGACCAGTCTCCACCATGCCCTACTGTAGTCTTAGAATAGATCATGCTGCTGTAATCGTGAGGGCTTAATTTGACACTGCATTTCTGTTGAAATAAGGCATCTTCTACTCGCATGCCTACACCCAGCTCTGACCATCTCTTCTTGCTGCTGTGAAGCTCTACCTACCCACTCACCTTGTGTGTTTCTCTAGAGCGCAGACATTTGTCAGGTATGCAGACCGATCTAAGGTCGGTTTTAGCATAATCAAAATATCATTGCTCTACCCAGTACATCAGGGTCCTCAGAGAGCCTCCCCTTACATCAGGGTCCTCAGAGAGCCTCCCCTTACATCAGGGTGCTCAGAGAGCCTCCCCTTACATCAGGGTCCCCAGAGAGCCCCCCTTAAATCAGGGTCCCCAGAAAGCCCCTCCTTACATCAGGGTCCCCAGAGAGCCCCCTTTACATCATGTGCTCAGAGAGCCACTCCTTACATCAGGGTCCCCAGTGAGCCTCCCTACTTACATCAGAGTCCCCAGAGGGTATCCCCCTACATCAGGGTCCTCAGAGAGCCCCTTCTAACAACAGGGTCCCCAGAGAGCCCCCCTTACACCAGGGTCCCCAGAGAGCCCCCCCCTTACACCAGGGTCCCAGAGAGCCCCCCCCTTACACCAGGGTCCCAGAGAGCCCCCCCTTACACCAGGGTCCCCAGAGAGCCCCCTCTTACATCATGGTCCCAAGAGAGCCTCCCCTTACATCAGTGTGCCCAGAGAGCCTCCCCTACCTAATAAGTTCTGACTGTCGATTAGGGGCATCTGGTGTTGTTTTTTTTTTTTTTTTTTTTAAGCTCATGAATGCAGCTGCATGTTATTTTAATGTGGCCATGCACATGCAGGCATTTATGCGCATATTGAGCTCAGTGTTCACTGGCATGCAAAAATGCCCCAAAGCTGCTTTTGGAAAAGAGCTTATGAAAACTCACAAATTTATTCTAAGGCTAGAATCAATGATTATTCTAGCTGATGGAATGAATTTACACTCATAAGAAGCAACATTAGACCGATTTTTTTCTGCCTAGTGCAGCATAAAATCATTGCAGTGTTGCATAATAAACAGTTGCAGTTAAACATGCATTCATGGTTATACAGCTTCAATATTGGCCAGCTGTAGCCAAGCTCTACAGATATTTGTAACTTTAGCTGGGCATGTCCTCTTTTCAAAGATCCATTTTATCTTTTATTCTACCTCCTAACCCAGGAAGTTTGCTAGGCTGGTTCGAGTGTGTAGATTTTTTTTGGAATAGTATAGCCTTCAACTGGTATCTTTAATTTTAGTTGTGGTAGGATTTTATGATTTTCTTTTTTTTTTTTTTTTTTTTTGGTATTAATTATGTTGAGCATGTTATAATAATGTTCATCAACTTTCCTTTTTTTCCTCATACAGCACTTTAAAGATTTGATACGATTGCGTCGAAATGCTGAATGGCCCCGATCTGCTCAAGACACTGAAGTATCTGCAACAAAAGAGAGCCCAGAAATTGAACCTCTTCCTTTCACTTTGGCACATGAGCGATGTATTTCTGTTGTACAGAAGCTTGCCCTCTTCCTCCTATCAATGGACTTCACTTGCCATGCTGACTTACTTCTGTTTGTCTGCAAGGTACCAGCACTGTTTTATTTAAAGGTTTCTTTTGCTTTTATGTGACATTCTTTTTCTGATGACTTTTTTTTTGTTTTTTATTTTCCCCAATATCCTTTACAAGAGTGCTGAGGCCTGTACAGCATGAATGAGTCCTGTATTTGTATTTATGCAGATGGTGCTGCGTGCATCTACAGCAGCCACATTTAAGCACTACACCACAAATTAGAGGGTACTGTCTTATGAAGATCTCAATATATAAGGCTGTTTTAATGAACTACCATCAACTCTTAAGTCAAAGATTACATTTAAAGCAAAGGCCATAGGGAAGCAGTACTGCACACACAGCCATACATCCTAATTTGACAGGTGTTCAGGGGTGGGTGCGCAGCCCCAAATGCCGACAGTGCATTGGGGGCTACACACCCGCCCTTGCACACCTGTCAAGGTAAGATGTGCGGCTGTGTTTGTACAGCTGCTGCTTCCCCATAGAGTAAAATGGGCTTCGTGCCTGCTCCCCTAGCTGCATAAATGCATTGCTCATTCACACTTTACAGGCCACAGTGTTTGTTGTGTTAAGGCCTTTGATTTAAATGTTATCTTTAACTTAAAGTAGAATTACACCCTCATTCTAAACCTATTCTTAAAACACTGTATCGAAAAGATGTCTGTACTAAACTATTCTAAGGGTGTTCTAGTCTGGAGACATGATTGGGTCACAGCGCCATCTTCAGTGTAGAGAAGGGACAGTCCACAACGGATGACCCATACTAAGCCCATTGTGGAAGTCATCACCCAGGCTCTGCAGCCTTTGTCGGCCATCTCTCTCTCCTTCGCTGAAGCTGGCTGCTGCAGCTGGCTGCTGCAGCAATCTTGTGACCAGACCAGGGCACCGTCGGAATAGCTGAGTATTGGACCTCTTTCCTTTTTCCTTTTTACAGGGTAGTTTGAGTAGGCTTAGGATGGGGGGGGGGGGGGGGGTTGAAACAGGTTTGGGTATAGTTAGTTTGACTGGTGTGATGAACCCTCTGTCCTCAAACAGAACTTGGTCCGCCGTCAATGCTTCCTCCGTCCAGAACCAGCATTATCCAAGACTCTTTAACCCACTCAGTCACCAGACAACACCAGTCTTGGAGTGGCAAACAAACTGCTTTATTATCACACATGGACACACAGATATCTCACTTCAAAATCCTTCCCTCCCGCCCTTGGAAAACAGGGCGGGTTAAACTGTCCAATGACAATGGACACACAGGTCAGCTGTGTTAAAACTTCTCCTCAGTAAACGGTCTTATCAGCAGGGGGGCTGCTGGAGGAATCCCCCCTCCCTCTTTCCTCACAGCAAGACACTTTCACATCCCATAATATTTGAGGCAGACAGCCACAATGGAACAATAGAATACAGTCACACCCCAAACGATCCCAGCAAATAGTACACAACAGCATAATACAATATATACAAGATTGAGTCCGATAAGTACAGATCAGACTTGATTTCTTTTTCACCTCGCAAAGAGTATTGTTCCCTTTTTAAAATCCAGGGCCCATAATCAGAAGGCAAGAAGCTAGCATTCAGTCCTTTCCAAAAGCCTCTGCCCCAGCTAGGTCTGTCACAACTGGAATTCTATTTTAAGTGCTAGTTCACACCAGACGCAGTTCCGTTCACTTCCGTGTGCTTTTTTTATGCACTAAAAATGCATGTACAGTGTTTTCCATGTATTCCAATGGCTCTAGTTCACACCATGCAGTCAGTTTCTGGTGCAGAAACTGACTGCATGGTGTGAACTAGAGCCATTGGAATACATGGAAAACACTGCATGCATTTTTTGCAGAAATAAAGCACACGGAACTGCGTCTCGTGTGAACTGGCCCTAAGAGTTGATGATAGTTCATTAATACAGCCTTACGTATTGAGCTCTTTAAATTATTTGACAGTCTGTTCTTTTTTTGGTGGTGTAGTGCTTACATGTGATTTCTGTTAATGATTTTAAAACACTTTCCCTAAATGTGAAAGCTTGTGAAAGTGTGGCATAATAAAATGTACTATGTAAGGTATCAAGCAATTAGAGCTTGCGGCTTTAGAATAACTATTTAAAGTCTCCTTTCTTAACAGTTTACAAAACAGCAGGTCATATAAAAATGTATCAAAGAAAGCCTAAAAATTAACTGGATGTCATTTTAGTTTGCTAAAGGACTGTATATCATGGACAATTGCCATTTTTTTTAATACAATATTCTTTCCTTAAATTATGTTATGTGGTTAGTTCAAGATGTTTCGAACAACCTACCTGTTGAGTTCCCTCAAGAACTATGCAAGTGTACCTAGAAGAATCAGTGCTGTTTTCGAGGCAAAGTGTGGTCACACCAAATATTGCTTTTATTTGTATTTCTCTTTGGTTCGTTTACTTTACATTTTGTTAATTGATAAAAATAATCTATTGACACATCTATTTCTGAAAGCATTTTTTAAATGCAGCGTTTTTTCACACCTGCCTAAAACTTTTTACACAGTGTGTCACATTGCCATTGAAAGATTATGGCCTTTATACAGCCATCTTCATCCAGTTCCCCAAAACGCCACAACTCTTCTCCTACTCCCATTTCTCTATCTGAGTTAAATCCTGATATTCTGGTCCTAGAACACACAAACACAGAAGGGAATGATGAGAACCTTGAGGCAGTTTTGGAGGAATCTGCTGAAGGATTTTCTTCCCCGAATTATCACTAAATGGAAGAGGGAGCTTCACACAACATGCTTGCTAACCTTGAAAAGCTCATTGTCTGGAGGGAGTCTATTCCACATTTTCACAGCTCTTGCTGTGCAGAAACCTTTCCCTATTTGGAGATGAAATCTTTTTTCTTCTAGACATAGAGTGCCCCATTGTCCTCTGTTATGACCTTAAAGTGGTTGTAAACCCTTACAAACCACTTTGGCCTACAGGTAAGCCTAGATTAAGGCTTACCTGTAGGTCCAATAAATATCTCCTAAACCTACATGGTTTAGGAGATATTTAGAAAAAAAGAGGCATCGCTGTCTGCGGCGCGCAGACGCACTGCGAATGCAGAGTTCGCGGTGATATGCCGCTTTCCTGCGCATGCGCGGGAGTGACGTCATCGCCGCTCCAGAGAATCACACTCTGGTATTGATGGTGCCGGAGAAGGTCGTGGATGAGGACCGCTTCGGGGGCTTCGTTCTCAGGTAAGTTATTCATAATGAGCTAGTATGCTATGCATACTAGCTCATTATGCCTCTGCCTTGCAGGTTACGTATTTTTTTGGTAAAGAGGCTTTACTTCCTCTTTAAAGCGAATAACTCAACACCAAGTTCACTATATGAACCGCTTATGTATTTGTACATGTTGGTCATACCCCCCCCCCCCCTTAAAGCGGCATTTCCACAAAAAAAAATAAGTTAAGTCAGCAGCTACAAATTCTGCAGCTGCTGACTTTTTTTTAATAATCAGGTGCTTACCTGTCCCAGGGTCCAGCGATGCGGGGGATGGCAGCCCTGCTCGTCTCCCCCTCTGCTCGCCTGGCACTCGCTGCGCTTGTGCAAGCCGCGCCGCACGCTGTGACTGGCCGAGCAATCATCTGGGATGTTCCAGATGAACGCCTAGAGGGAGGGGGAGAGGTGATCTCCCTTCCTGCGCCAAGGGAAGTGACGTCAGGATCCCAGTCACTGAAGGCAGATTACGAGGGACCCCCTAGCAACAGGAATTTAGAGGAGAGTAAGCACATTAATACATTTTTTTGGGGTGGAACTCCACTTTAATCTCCTCCTCAAGAGGGAATAGATTCAGTTCCTCTCATCTTTCCTCATAGCTGAGCTCCTCTTTGCCCCTGTCACGTCATATACGGCTACCCCATCATATTTTTCTACCCGCTGGAGTGCGCATTCGCAACGCCGCCATATGCGTTCCAACAGAGGGCCCCTCGCGGGCTCGCTTTGCTCGCCACAAATGTAATCAAAATATATGTCCACTTGGATGGTGGGGCTTGACTGCATGCGCAGTCCAGCGGGTAGCCAACTGTGATGGGTCGCCATATGTGACGAAACACCTCTTATTAGTTTGCACTTTCTCCAGTTCCCTGATATCCTTTTTGAGAACTGGTGCCCAAAACTGAACTGCATATTCCAGATGAAGTCTTGCTAATTAGCACAGGGGAAAAATGCTCTCTCGCGCTCTCTCGCTCTCTCTCGCTCACGCTCGCTCTCTGGAGTTCATACCTCTCAATACAAGAAAGGACTTGGCTTGCTTTGGAAACCGCAGCTTGGCATTGCATGCTTTTATTGAGCTTATGATTTACCAAAACCCCCAGATCCTTCTCCACCATTAATTCCCCCAGTTGTACTCCCCCAGTATGTTTGATGCATGCAAATTCTTGGCCCCCAATTGCATAACTTTATAATCATAATACACATAACATTAAACCTCATTTGCCACTTAGTTGCCCAATTAGTGCATTGGGGTCGGCTTGTAAATTGGAGACATCATGTAAGGATGTTATTCCACTGCATAGCTTGGTGTCATCTGCAAAGACAGAAATGTTACTTTTAATCTGAGACCCAATATCATTTATAAAGATATTAAAAAGTAAGGGTCCCAGCACTGAACCTTGGGGTACACCACTGATAACCTTAGACCATTCAGTGTAAGAATCATTAACCACTACTCTCTGAATTCTGTATTTTAGCCAGTTTTCTATCCATTTACAAATTGATCTTTACAAGTCTGTAGACTTTACCTTACACATGAGCCGTGTGGGGAACTGTGTCAAACGCTTTTGCAAAATCCAAGTATACCACGTCCACAGCCACCCCTCTGTCCAAGGTTTTATTTATCTCCTCATAAAAAGAAATGTGAGCCGGATTTCTTCTTCTTTTTTTTTTTTAACATTTCAGTTCTTTTCAGTTGGGTCTCAACTTGTTAGATTAGACTGCTTAAAGTGGAGGGCCACCCTGAAAAACAAAACTTAATAAAAATGTTAATACAAATTTAAAATAAAACAAAAAAACATTTTTTTTTTTTACTTACCAGAAATGGCTGTTGCTAGGCAGATCGTCCTAATCTGCCTCTTCCTGTTCCTCTGAGCTGTTCTCCTAGCGCCGCCTTCTAGTGAATGGGGCGCGGTGTGTTATGGGAACTATGTCCCACAACACATCGCGTTCCCCATTCACAAATTCGATTCGCGCATGCGCAGTAGGCCGCCCGCCGACTCGCGCATGTGCAGTAGGAAACGGGCAGCGCTCGCTGCCAGTTTCCCTTACTGAGGATGGCGGCGCTGGGACAGGATCGCCGAGGGACATCTCGGCCTCCACGACCGACATAGCGGGCGCCCTGGGAGGGTAAGTGTACTTATTAAAAGTCAGCAGCTATTTATTTTTTTTAGCTGCTGACTTTTAAATTTTTTTTTTTAATTTTTTTTTAGGTGAAACACTGCTTTAAATTTATCTTCAGTCTGTCAGAGTGTTTATGATAGGAATTTAGAGAAACCCGCCCCAATCTAAATTCCAACCTCTGCGCCTCAGATAACTGAATAATCTAATAAAACTAAAGCAGCCACTTGAAAGTAGATTATATGAGAGAGAAACAAACTGTGGTCCTAACTGGACTGGAGTTTGGATGGTGGCGCTCAATTAATCTAAACTACTAATACATATATAAATAAAATAAATATATCTAGTGCAAAAATATATAAATAAATCTAGTGCAATCAGACAGTATAAATATATTGAAATATAAAAACTGTGCACTCCCACGTGATAAGTGAATGCAAATAACAGAAATATAAATTTCCAAACAGCTAGAGTAGTGTCCCACTGTTCGTATAGTGTTCCAGTGACAATAATACAGGAAAAAAAAGTATAAGTGTTTTTTTGGAAAGTGATGCTCTTTTGACAAAGCGACGTATCTTCTCAGGATACTTTTCAAACTAATTTTCAAACGTTCTGTTTTACTTCCACCACACCGTTGTGCTCAAACGTGTCCACTCCCCTAGGAAATTCACTCACCAGAATGTATTGCCCGCACTCTCGTGTCGGGCAAATGTGCTTATAAGGTCTCAAACAATCGATCAGTGTTTCTCCCGTATTTTCCACTCAGTGTAAAACAGTAGCTCCACATGTAAAAATGAAAAAGTGCTCCAATAGTGTAATTCAGTAAAAATTTATTGAACGCACAAATTAAAAGGCTTCATCCAATTCACTCGCATTTAAAAGATAAATAACCAGCAGAAATGAACCGCACTTCACCACCACAGCAGATTCCACTCCACTATAACACCACTGCAAATCCACTTTAAAGCAAAAAAATATATGGCATATGGTCACGGCGGACCCGAGGTGTGTGTGACAGTGTAGCCTTGGTCTCACCCTCTGCCGTCCTCCAGTGTCTCAAAATGCCTCCGTGTTCCACCGTCTCTTTATTTGGCAAAAAAGTATAGTGATCACTATTGCTGAGTACCGCTTAGCCACGCCCCCGACATGTTTCGTCACATAAAGGACTTATTCATGGGGTTGGCTAAGCGGTCTGTCACTCCAACATATATATCCTGTCCTTCCCTCCCATTGGTGGATTGCACTAGCCTATCAGGTCATGCATATCAGTGCTGAGAATACTTGTATTCAATCCCTCCCACTTCCCCAGTAATGGTCCCAAGTCCGCCCATCTACCGTTAATCAGGGCCGCTCCAGTGTTCCCTGGTTGACATCTCGCCTGCGCACTAAGCGCCATTACTATTGGTTATGACTTTCTCCTATCCGTGCCCGATGATCAGGGCTAGACGTTGCGTGCTTCCGCACGGCATACGTCCGTGGCGATGGGTCCGCCCATCCTCCGTCAGGCGTAGCCGTGGTTCTAATCCCCCACCTTCGCTTGCGTTCCACCTGCAGCTGTGGGTCGGGTCATGCGCACACCTCGCGTCCCTGTGTCTAGGTATCAATAGGGCTATCATATTGAGTATACTCCAGGTACATCCACTTCATTAATGGCCGAGTGTTCACAACAATTTAGATTTTCATAATGTTGAAATAAAGGCACTCGAACGCTCTAACAACATCATACATAGATTACCCTATTGTAAAAAGGATTTCCTGAGAATTCATTTCTTTTTTTTAAATGATGAGTGAAGTTTTAAACATATGCAACTAATTACATAAAAAATATATTCTAAAAATATAAAAAACTTATAAAGTAACGAATTATATACTATTGCTAGTACTATAATTTTACTACAATTGTATTGAGTGGCTGGGTAGCGTTAAATAACCAAAATTATAACATTATTAAAAAATATATTATGTCTACCTCCATTAGGTCCCCATAACAATATCTATAATTTCATTAAGGTTATGATACTATAGTTAATCATACCTACATGTCATTATATTATTAAATAACATTATTGGTAATCTTAATCTCTATACTAAGTCAGATCAAGCCCAATGAATGCTGACCTGATTAATAATATCTCTCAGTATTAAACCGGGATATCCTAGAATAATAATGTAAAAAATAAGTGCAGCGCATCTAAAAAATAAAAAATGATACAATAATAGGATATCATAAAATTATGATATGAATATGAAAAAATACACATAATGGAAAATAATCAAATACAGTGACAAAAGTTCATGTCTTGTGAGTCCACAATGAAACAGTGAGAGTGAATAACTGATTGTAGATAAAACACCCTGGTGACTGTAAATAATCGAAATAAATTCTTAAGGTGATATCCTCAACCGAAGGTAAATGGAGACTCTTACCAAATGTGCTATGCACATACGCATAGACTCAGTGGAGGGTGAAGTGTCTGATTCCAAGGGAAGCTGACTCCAATCCGGGCAAACGACCAATTAACTGGACGGATCTCCGGCAGATGATCTCCTCATATAATGGACAGCCCAATGCTAAGCAATGTAGATCCAGGCAAAAAAGATCTCCCAGCATAAAATAATAGAAAAGAAGGGGGGGACACTCTAAGTGTAGACTGTTGGTATACGATTTATTTAAAACTGAAGTTTAAAATACAACCTTGATAAAAAAGGTAAATGGTTGTGTCTGCAAATAACATAAGTTATGCAGTTGACAAAAAAGTTAAGGCAATGCTGTAGGTACACTCGATATGCACAACTGCAACAAAGCCTTATGGACATATGCATAAAAAAATTTATTATGCCCATATTATGTCCATAAGGCTTTGTTTGTTGCAGTTGTGCATATCGAGTGTACCTACAGCATTGCCTTAACTTTTTGTCAACTGCATAACTTATGTTATTTGCAGACACAACCATTTACCTTTTTTATCAAGGTTGTATTTTAAACTTCAGTTTTAAATAAATCGTATACCAACAGTCTACACTTAGTATCCCCCCCCTTCTTTTCTATTATTTTATGCTGGGAGATCTTTTTTGCCTGGATCTACATTGCTTAGCATTGGGCTGTCCATTATATGAGGAGATCATCTGCCGGAGATCCGTCCAGTTAATTGGTCGTTTGCCCGGATTGGAGTCAGCTTCCCTTGGAATCAGACACTTCACCCTCCACTGAGTCTATGCGTGTGTGCATAGCACATTTGGTAAGGGTCTCCATTTACCTTTGGTTGAGGATATCACCTTAAGAATTTATTTCGATTATTTACAGTCACCAGGGTGTTTTATCTACAATCAGTTATTCACTCTCACTGTTTCATTGTGGACTCACAAGACATGAACTTTTGTCACTGTATTTGATTATTTTCCATTATGTGTATTGTTTCATATTCATATCATAATTTTATGATATCCTATTGTATCATTTTTTATTTTTTAGATGCGCTGCACTTATTTTTATTTTTTACATTGTCATTTGAAGGATTCGTGATTGGCCTTTTTGGTGTTCATCTTGCACTTTCACTTATTTTATTTACTTGTTTTTTGTGGGTTTGCGCTGATTGTTCCATTCTATTATCCTAGAATAATAGTATTAAAAATAACCATAAAAGTGTATTATCACGAATATTCTTAAAAATCATTTAAAAAACAATTTAAGTCCAGCTCAATGTTAAGCCCCCTAGGGGCAAGGCATTTAAACTGAAATATCCACCGGGTTTCCCTCTGTGACAGGTCCCTCACTCTATTAGACTCCCTCCACGAGGGGTGGACGGTATCAATCCCTACAAATTGAAGTAGACTTGGGTCCTGATGATGCTTCAATTTAAAGTCTAACGATACACTATGGAATTGATAACCCCTTCTAATGTTGGCAAGGTGCTCAGATATCCGCACTCTGAGCAATCTCTTTGTCCTCCCAACATAGAACAGGCCACATAAGCACCACATCAGGTACACAACGAACGACGAGTTGCATGTGATGAACTCCTTAATTGGGAAACTTTCGTTATCCCTATTAGTTACAGTTGTCACACCTCTATTGGATATTTGTACTGTTCTACAACAGATACACTTCCTGCAACAGTAAAACCCTTTCAAATCTCTTTTCAAAGAACTTTCCCCCGGAGGGTTCAAAACCCTCTTAACAATTTGGTCGCCAAAATTAGGCGCTCCTTTATATATAAACTTGGGTTGTTGCGGTAAAATGTTGGCCAAATGTCGATCCCTAAGCAATATATGCCAATGTTTTTTATAAATATCCTCAACTTCTCTGTATTGGCAATGATAGCCAGAGAGGAATCTAATTTGATGGGGATTATTTAATACCGAATTTTCACCTGTTGAGTTCTTATTTTTTTCAAAACATTGGGCTCTTGGTATGTCAGCAACTTCTTCAATGATTTCACTAACTACCTCATTGTCATATCCCTTCTGGACAAATTTTTCTTTTAATACATTAGCTTGCTCATGGAAATCCTCCAGATATGTTCAGGGCCACCCTGAAAAACAAAAATTAAAAAAAATGTTAATACAAATAAAAAAAAAAAAAAAAAAAATGTTTTTATTTTTTTTTACTTACCAGAAATGGCTGTTGCTAGGCAGATCGTCCTAATCTGCCTCTTCCTGTTCCTCGGAGCTGTTCTCCTAGCGCTGCCTTCTAGTGAATTGGGCGCGGTGTGTTATGGGAACTATGTCCCACAACACATCGCGCTCCCCATTCACAAATTCGATTCGCGCATGCGCAGTAGGCCGCCCGCCGTCTTGCGCATGTGCAGTAGGAAACGGGCATCGCTCGCTGCCCGTTTCCCTTACTGAGGATGGCGGCGCTGGAACAGGATCGCTGAGGGACATCTCGGCCTCCACGACCGACATCGCGGGCGCCCTGGGAGGGTAAGTGTACTTATTAAAAGTCAGCAGCTATTTTTTTTTTTTTTTTTTAGCTGCTGACTTTAAATTTTTTTTTTTTTATAGGTGAAACACCGCTTTAAATTTATCTTCAGTCTGTCAGTGTAAGTCTAAACGCCTTAGTATAAAATTACTGAACATTTTATACTTTTTATATATTTTTTTCCAAATAAGTTATCTTGTGAACATATCCCCTTTTCTTTACAGGTACTTGCTAGGATAGCCAATGCTACTCGTCCCACCATACATTTGTGTGAAGTAGTGAATGAGCAGCAGTTGGAAAGGCTTTTGTTATTGCTGGTTGGTACAGACTTCAACAGGGGAGACATCTCTTGGGGTGGTGCCTGGGCACAATACTCTCTGACCTGCATGCTCCAGGATATTTTGGCAGGTACAGTAGTCGTTTTTTTTTTTATTTTAGCTGATTTTTCGTTTCCCTTTTGCATTACTACTGCATAGTTGAAGAGGTAAATGCATACTTATAAATTTTTTATTTTTTTAATAAGGGTCAAAAGTATTAGTCCTGGAGTGGCATTTACAAATGAGCACTGTATGATCAGTTGTTTTAAAAATGCTTAAATAGTTTTTAAAAATATCAAATTCTCTTGCTGTCATTTTATTTGGCAGGAGAGCTGTTGGCCCCTATAGCAGCTGAAGCCCTTGATGAAGGTGCCATGGGAGAGGAAGCTGGTGCCTCAGCTGGAGACTCAGATGATTCCTTACAACAGTCCTCTGTCATACCATTGGTGGAAACCGTAGATGAGCCTTTAACACCCGACATCACAGGTAGACAGAAAGCTTATAAACAGGATAAGGTTTATAAAATGTGTGTAGTATCGTTGCATTATATATAATTGGTAGCTTTATTATGAACATTACTTGTGTTAAGTTGTATTGGCATTTAGGTAGGTTGTTTATCATTTTTAATGTTCTTATTACTAATTTTTTTATTAGATTTTATTTTACAGCAAGATTGATTGGCAAATATAGTTTACATTAATAGTTCTGCCACTCTATTGCATGATGTATGTGTTTTATGCAATTTGCTGTAACCACAGATAGAATTGTACACTTCCTAAAACGAGACGTTGTTGCAGTCTGCCTTTGCAGTCTAAATTGTCCAATAACAGTTATGGCTTACCCACAATAAAGTGGAACTACTGAATAAGCAAAACTTCCTTTTTTTTTTCTGAGTAAGGTAGGGTTAAAACCTCTGCTGGTTTATATTGTTGCCATCTGTGCCCTATTAAGGAGAGATATCATAACTTCCTGTCCCTTAGCCAAAACGGGAAATTAGGACATCCCTGCAAATTAAAGGAATCCTTTGGGGACACCCAGGTCCTCCAGAAATAGTGTCCCCATTAGATTTCCCCTCTATTACTTTTCTGGGGACTAGTGATTAGCTTTCATTTTTTAAAGAGGAAGTAAACCCATTAAATAGTTTAGAAAAAGTTACATTCCCGGCATGCCAGGAATGTAACTGTCACATTGGTTGTGCTCTCCACCAAACTGTTAAACCATCCAATGGCTGGGGTCAAACTGATCACATGTGCAACAACATGGCAGTTGAAGAGTAAACAGAGGTCAAGATGGCAGCTTCCTTGGCTGAAAATGATAGGAGGGTTTACTTCCACTTAAATTTTCAATGCTAATTGTAAACAGGATAAATAAAGCAGTGAATCTCCCTAACCGGATGCACAGACAGGTGTTCATATCCATCTCTACCCTGTCCAAAACTAAAAAAAAAAGTTTTTACCTTTAGTTATACTTGAAGCCTTGAGATTAGTATTTTGTTAACACTTTACATGCTACTTAATTCAAAGTATGAAAGTACAGCCTTAAAATTGCCCAGTAAATGCCCTTATGGCCCAGATTTTTAGTTGGCAGTCTTCAAACTTAACTGCTTGGCAGTATTAAAGCTGTTTTCATCACCCAAAGGTGCTCCTCCTCTATCATCTTTGGATAAAGATAAAGAAATTGACCTTGAATTACTGCAAGACCTGATGGAAGTTGATATTGATCCTTTAGATATTGATTTGGAGAAAGATCCCCTCGCTGCCAAAGTCTTCAAGGTAGGGCATGTAACTGTTATGAAAGATTTTTTTACATTTCTGCATGGTTTCATATTCATGACCATAGTCATTTTGGTGCCTAGTAAAAATGTGTGGTTTGGGTCTGTTCATTTATACAATTCTTTTTAGTTTTACAAACCTGAAACTTGTTAAATTGAACCTAGGACAGTGGATTTATGGGTTTTGCAGTTGCTGCCTTTTTACAAACTGCAAGATGCTAGGGTGTAATCCCCCCCCCCCCCCCCCCCCCTTTATTTTTATTTTTTTAAAAGGCTCTATTTGTTAGTAAATAATTGACCTAGAAGTTCCAACTTTACAGGCTGCATGCTCTTTATGGGTCAGATACATAGTAGCACAGACAGTAATGAGAAAGGCGCCCTGGTAATGTACATATTTTAACCACTTGCTGACCGGCTCACACGATATACGTCGATAAAGTGGCACGGGTGTGATAAATTGCGTACCCGTACGTTGCTGCATCATCGGTAGCGTACCCGCTGGTCCCGCAAACTCTGTCCGCTGTTGGCCCGCAATGGTGACACTATGTAAACAAGCCATTTCCCTGTTCTGCCTAGCAACATGACAGGGATCTACTGCTCCCAGTGATCGGGAGCAGTGTTCTGTCATGTTCTAGTGAGCCCACCCCCCCTAAAGTTGGTACACGCCCATGGCACACAGTTAACCCCTTGCTTGCCTGTCCGATCTGTCCACTGCAATGTCGCAGTCACAATAAAAATTGCAGATTGCTGCCATTACTATAAAAAAATGAATAGTAAAAAATGCCATAAATCTGTCCTATTTATAACTTTTGTGCAAACCATTCAATATACGCTTATTATGATTTTTTTTCCACCAAAAATATGTAGAAGAATACATATCGGCCTAAACTGAGGAAGTCATTTTTTTGGGGGATATTTATTATAGCAAAAAGTAAAAAATATATATATTTTTTTTCAAAATGTTTGCTCTTTAGCTCTGTAGCACAAAAAAAAAAAAAAAAAAAAACGCAGAGGTGATCAAATACCACAAAAAAAGCTCTATTTGTGGGGGAAAAAAAGACGTCAATTTTGTTAAAGTACAAAGTCACGCAAGGTGAACAGGTAAGTGTCCTAATATTAAAAGACAGCAGCTACAGTATTTGTAGCTGCTGATTTACAATTTTATTTCTCCCAGGCTGGACCTCCTCTTTAATTTTTGTATCTGGATTCCTCTTCAATGGGGATATTCTTTTGCTTTCGCATTGTTCTCCTCTTAAGGCTCCAAAGGAGGCAACCCTCCATTTTGTTGATGTACTGCAGGCAGCTACAGCATCAATCTAAAAATCAAACTCTTGCCTGAGGAAACCAAGATGGCTTTTCCTGCCATGCTATCCATTAATGGCAGGTAAATTCAGCAGGTAATTTCTTGTGGCTCTATACCCCGATGGGGGAAGAAAGCTGCCTCATTTCCTTTAAACTTAGTGGGCCTAGCATTATCTCTTTTTATCTTTGAATCAATAAAACAAGTGTACTCTACACCAGTGTTTAAGGAACTTGTTTTCCAATCTTTAAATCCGTTTTTCATCATCAATATACACTCAACTAATATGTATCCTTGAATGCTGTTTGCAACATTTGTGTATATGTGCGGCTACCTGAAAAATAACGTGAACCGTTTTTGTGACTTGAGAGCAGATTTTGTAAACGCTGATCTACACAGTGTAAACATTGGTAGCATATTGGTACCAATTGAACAACGTATTTCAGGCTAATACCACCATGCCCTGTAACCAGACACTGAATGTGTAGCATGCCCCATGACACCAATTTTTTGACACATCAGAGAGTTCTGACTGACATGACAGGCTTTGACAAATGTTGTTTTTGTGGATATTTATGTGGTTTGAGATGTCTTGTTTATATCCAATCTAACTTTTCTCCTCTTTTTTTTACCAAAAGCCAATCAGTAGCACTTGGTATGATTATTGGGGCGCTGACTATGGCACTTACAATTACAACCCTTACATCGGAGGCGTTGGAATTCCGGTGGCTAAACCAGCAGCCACTATTGAAAAGAATGGTACACAGACAGTGACAGTATCAGTATCTCAAGGTAAGCGTTTTCTATTAATTTGTTTTTTAATTTTATATTTCCTGCAGATTTTTAGTTGCATACCAAAATGTGATCCTTTTTTTTTTTTTTTTTTTTTGGAGATGATATTTTTAGTGCTTATCAAATGTCTGGATATCTAGGTATATAATCTGAATAAGTAAAAAAAAAGTGGACACTTGGTAACTTTTTAACTGAACAGTTTTCGTTTTTTTTTTTTTTTTCATTCTGATAGTCTTCTGTTAATATTACTTCTTTTTTTTTTTGATTTGTCTCAACTATTTTTTATTTCTGTTTCTGGATGTGTTTGTTTTGTTTTTTGTTTTTTTAATGATAATTCTCTTTAACAATTTTTATTCACAGCTCTAGATGCTCGTTTGGAGGTTGGCCTTGAGCAGCAAGCAGAATTAATGTTGAAGATGATGTCCACACTTGAAGCAGATTCCATTCTACAAGCACTGACCAATTCATCTCCAACATGTATGCATATAACTGTTATAACTTTGCACTGTATGTATTATATCTTCCTAGCAGAATATGCTTGCATACTTTATTAGATATCTTTGAATAGACCTATCTTATTCGCTGCAACGTACAGCGCTTTACTTTTTCCACATTTTGTTATGTTTCAGCCACATTCCAAAATGGATTAAATTAGTTATTTTCTACAAACCATACACCATAATGACAACGTGAATCAAGTTTGTTTAAAATCTTTGCAAATTTATTTAAAAAAACAAAAACAAACAAATCCCATGTATATAAGTTTTTATACACCTTTGGCACTAATTACAGCCTTAAGTCTTTCTGAGTATGGTTCTACAAGCTTGGCACACCTATTTTTGGGCAGTTTCTCCCATTCTTCTTTGCAGGACCTCAAGCTCCATCAGATTGGATGGGGAGTGTCTGTGCACAGCCATTTTCAGACCTATCCAGAGATGTTCAGTCGGGTTCAAGCACCAAGTTCCTGAAGTGCTCAAACCTGAAAGTAAACTAGAGAATGGAAAACAAGATATACAACAACTAAGGCAGCGCTCTATGGGAAAAAGTAAAAAAAATATTTCCATATATGTATTATCATAAATTGTATACACCTTCGATTCAATAAAAAGCTATTTTATTGCACATAAATTAGAGCCCAACAATGTCCATAGGGCTATAAATGTTAAAGTGGACAGCAGTAGAAAAAAATTATAATTATACAATAAACAAGGAAAGTTTTAAAAACTTTACCACTAAATCATCTTGAAAGAGAGGGGTTAACTGTTCTCGGGAGGTTCCCCATTCACTGTCAATCGGGTTTTAGTCTGGGCTTTGGCTGCGACACTCCAGGACATTTACAGAGCTGTCCAGTAGCCACTCCGTTGTTATCTCGGCTGTGTGCTTAGGGTCGTTGTCCTGTTGGAAGATGAATCTTCGCCCCAGCCCAGAGCGCTGTGGAGCAGCTTTTCATCAAGGATGTCTCTGTACATTGCTGCATTCAGAAAAGGATTTTTACAATTAAGCTGTTATAAAAAAAAACTATTTTCTTATGGTACATCACGGGACACAGAGCCATAGTAGTGCCAACTGAAGGGAGGGAGACACAACAAAAGACTAGAGGACTCATACTGCAACCTGCAGTACACGCCCAAAGGCAATATCCTCATGATCTTTTACATCTACTTGATAGAATCTGGTAAATGTATGGACTGAAGACCAAGTTCCGGCCTTGCAGATCTGAGCCATGGAGGCTTGGTGGTGCACTAACAGCCCTGGTGGAGTGCGCTTTAATATGAAAAGGATGAAGTTTCCTCTTTAAACCATAGCCAAATCCGTTTAGAAATGGTAGATTTTGACGCTGCCTGTCCTCCTTTAGGACCGCCTGGCAACACAAACAAAACATCTGTTTTATGAATCTGAGCTGTCACTTTCAATAGACCTTGACCGCCCTCACCACATCAAGAGAATGTAGTGACCTTTCTTCTACAGAAACGAGGTTCTGGAAAAAAATTAAGGCCGAACAATATCCTGGTTTAAATGAGAACCCAATACTACCTTCGGTAGGAATTCCGGATGAGGCCGCAGTATAACCTCATCCTTATGAATAAACCAATATGGCTCTTTACAAGAAAGAGCAGCCCACTCTGATATTTTTATTGCCGAAGGTATGGAAACCAATAAACTATTTTTCCCCTATCAAGAGGACCAAGGGAATATCTCGTATTGGCTGTTTCTGTAAGCCGACAGAACTAAAATGAAGTCCCAAGGATTCAGTGGTGACCAAACTGGAGGATTAATCCGTGTTACCCCCTGAACAAAGTTGTGAAGCAAGTGGTCGTTGAAAAAAGACAGATAAGGCCGACATCTGGCCTTTCATAGTACTCAATGCAAGCTTCATTCCTAATCCTATCTGTAGGAATTCAAGGCTCCTACCTATGACATATTTCCTGGGGTGCCAACCCCTGGATTCACACTAGGAGACATATGCTTTCCAGATTCTATAATATAGAACTCCTGGAGGCCAGCTTCCCAGCAATTGCCAAGTAAAAACGACTGAAGCTAACAGCCCACTATCTCTTAGAATGTGGGTCTCAATAGCCAAACCGCTAATTTTAGCATTTGTAAGGTAGGATGGCATACTGGACCATGCGAGAGAAGGTCTGGCCATAGTGGTAGGGTCCAAGGGTCCCCTGCCACCATCTTTACGATCTCGGCAAACCAAGATCTCTTGGGCCACGCTGGGCCCACAAGAATCACCTCCTTCCCTTCTTGCTTGATCCTGTGCAAAGGCACGGAAGCAGCAGAACAGGAGGTAACGCATAGATCAGTGAAAAACTGATCCCACTGAAAAACCAAGGTATCTGTCCGTATGCCATCAGATCTCTTGTCCTTGACAAAGTTGTCGATCTTGTTGTTGATCCTGGACGTAAACGGATCCACATCCAGAATTCCCCATCTTTGACATATTGACAGAAAGAGGGGGTGAAGGGACCATTCTCCCGGGAACAATTGTTGGCGACTCAAGTAGTTTGCCTGTCAATTCTCTATCCCTGGAATGAAAAATTGCTGATTAGGCAAGGAATGTTGTTTTGTGCCCAAGATTAGAATATGATTCACCTCTTTCTGGGCCGCACGACTTCTCATGCCCCCTTGGTGATTGTTATTTTCCTTTTAGAAGATTCTTGGATATCAACCACCAATTGAGGCTTTGACGCACATCGGGGGATAAATGCATTGGAAAGTTCAGAGCTTGGACCCTTTTGTTCCAAGTTGACAGGATACTGTTTTGCAGCAGTCTTGACTGAAACTGCGCATAAGGAACGATTCTTCTTTGTTTTGACCAACTGAATCAGTTCCCTTATGGAACTGATTCTTTGCCGGGGAAAAAAAAAACTCTTCTGAGCTGTATGTATGATCAACCCCAAGTACTGAAATCTCCTTAATGGTTTTAAGGAGGATTTCTCCAGGTTGAGAATCCAATCTAGGTATTCCAGGTAGCTGACTGCGGTGACAAAAAGTTTGGTTTAAGCGGGCTACCGATTGATCTAATAAAGATCGTCTAAGTAGGCTAGTATTGTTATACCTTGAGCCCTTAACCTGGCCAAAGATGGAGCAAGGACCATTGTAAACACTTGAGGTGCAGTAGCTAGACCGCAAGGCAGAGCTACAAACTGGAAATGAAGATCTTCTACCTCGAAGTGTAGAAATTTCTGGTGAGCGAGGAAAATCGGCACATGGAGATGAGCATCCTTGATGTCGATTGACGGCAGAAGTTCTCAGTCTTGTAGGATGGGGAGACTACTGATCGGAATGACGCCAAGCAAAAAGAACGGATATTCAAAAACCGGTTTAGATCTTTGATACCTAAGATGGGTTCTGACATCTCCGTTTGGTTTTGGAACCGTGAACAGGTTTGAATAAAACCCTAAACTTGCTTCTTCCAAGTGGACCATTGATATCACTTAAGACAAGAGATTATCCAAAGCTAGAAAGAGACTTCTTTCACTGGATCTCTGGGAAAGTTTGATCTGAGAAAACGAGGAGATGGGAACTCTAGTTTGTAACCTACAGAAATTGAGGAAGCCACCCATCTGTCCTGACATTGTTCCTGCCAGACCCTTAAACTGTAGAGGTCTCCCCCCCCACTCGAGCGAGCGGGGGCGCCCCTTCAAAAGGAAGCTTTAATATTCTGTTTTGTGGGTTTCCTCCCCCAGGTCCTGCTTGGACCCTGGGACTTACCCTGAGGTTTACCTCTTGACCTGATGGTGGTGGCCGGCGTGACTGCCTGGAGAAGCACGTTTTAAAAAGAAAAACCTTCTTAACCGGTAAAAGGGAACTTTTCACATTAGAATTTCTTTGGATATACTTATCCAGATCGTCTCCAAATAACCGCTCACCATAAAAAGGGAAACTAGCCAAGAGCTTTTTGCATGGTGCTTCAGCTGACCAATTTTTCAACCATAAAATTCTAGGCCTGGAGAATAGAATCTTTCATAGCCTTTACTGTAAAACACAACGCTTCTGATATCCTGGCCAAATCCTGGGCCTGCTGATGAGGAATAACTGAGTACCTCTACAAACTGGAGAGTCTAAGGACTGAGATACTCCGATCGCTGACTGAACCTGCGATCAAAATTTGTGTGTTTTTTTTTTTTTAAAAAGGAACTCCAACTTCTTATCTGTTGGATCCTTTAGCATATGAGCATTGTCTACTGGACAAGTCATGTTGTTTACACAGGATATAGCAGCGTCAATTGATGGAGTTCCCTATTATAAAACTCTTCCTCCATAGAATAAAGTATTAAAAACTTTTTCGGAGGAAAAAACAGTTTTTATCTGGGTACTTTCTCAGAATACATTAGCTTCCTTAGCCAAGAATGGATAGGAAAAACATGAATATGAATGGGGAGGCTTTAGTGGACCCAAACCAGAAGTGGACTCATCCTCTGACTGTTACTGGCAGTAAAAATGTGGAGCTGACCAATACAGTGAGAGACTGTACCAACAACCTTCCCTGCGAACCTGACACTTCCGCATCAGGTTCTTCGTAAGAGGATACATTAGCCTCTTCCTGGTCCTTTGAAAGAAATTCGTCATCTCTTGCTCCATGTTCCTCAGTAAGAGGGCCCTGAGCAATGGATGGGGACCTGCTACGCTTGGTCCCACTCTGGGATGCGATTAAGCATCAATCTTTTACTTCAAACTTAATGGTTGAAGAAAAAACCTCCTTGGTAATATACACAGGGGCTGCAGTGTTTAAGAGCAGCTGCAACACTTGCCCCTCCTGATGGCTCACTCTGACCAGCCATATTACTCTCAGGGGAGGATGCCATCTTTACTGGGATGGATCTTGACTTCCGTGTGACTTGTAAAAGTCTTTCTAGAGCCCTTTTAGGTGTTTTTCACTCCCCTTCTGAGCATAGTCTGATGCGCAAAGCAGAGGTACTATCCGAAGGAATGCATCCATTGCTTGAGTAATAGTCCAGCTCTGTCACTGCTATTAATGCTCAGCCTGATGCAGTAGTAAATGTGTCAAAGGAATGCCTGTGTCACCAATCAAGTATCATATGTAAACAAAACATCTGTTTTACAGTTGCTTTTGTGTCCCTCCGCAGCTTGCAACAACACACATGGTGCCTTTTAAAAACATACCTTCCCACGCTGGACGTTGGAGGATGCTAAGCCCTGCCCCCCGCCTCACCTACGGCCCTTCCCCTCTTTTAAAAAAAAAAAAAAAAAAAAAATTTGGCTTTTTCTTGCGCCGGCTCCTTATCCTATGGGATCAAGGGAGGGAAGCAGAAATGGCAAGGGGGGGGGGGGGGTCTGGAAGCCGCCGAGCTGCGTGCCGTTCATGCCTTTTTTTAAAAAGAATCTTCAGCACTCTTTCCCCACTGAAGAGGGGAAGAAAACCAGCACAGGGGGGTGTCTAGTTGGGAGAGGGAGCCCCCCCAGACTTACCGGAGGAAGAAGCATCTGCAGCTTTCAAGAAACAGCGTGGGCTCTCTGAGCAGCATGAGATGGTGAGTGCTCAATACAGCTTCCAGTGGTGACACATAGGCATGACAGCATTTACTAAATTAAAGGAGACATTCATAAGAAAATTTAAAAAAATTCTTAGAAAACTCCACTTGCCTTTCCCGCCGCAGGGTTTTCTGTGGTAAACCAACAGACCCAATCTTCACCCTTTGCGGTGGGTTCCGTTAACCTTCAGGAGCTGGGTATCCTCGAGGAAACCCACAATCCTGGACCTGTAATAGCACCACCGCCAGTAAAAACTTTATGGCCTTGATACCCAAAAGTACTGGATCCCGGGGTCCAGCTCTCTAAAAGAGAAGCATTACAGGCAAGACCTTGTTTCTTCAGATACAAGGCCCGGGTACCATTCAATTCGGACAAAAAATATGTTTTGAATGGATCCAGCTGCATGGCTAGCCCCAGCAAGGATTGCTCCAGTGGAGCTCAGCACATCTTTACTTGTGACCAACACCTTAGACACTGGCGAAAAAACTGAGGTACTCCTACCTTTTCTTTTGAAGTACATCACGGGACACAGAGGCCGCTCCCTTTTTTGGTATACACATGTATTGCTTTGCTACAAAACTGAGGTACTCCCACCAGTGGGAGGGGTTATATAGGGAGTGCACTTTTTAATTCAGGGCGTGCCAGTGTCCATCACCTGAAGGTGGCCTATAACCCCACATAACTACTATGGCTCTGTGTCCCGTGATGTACGATAAGAAACCTCCCCACAGCATGATGCTGCTGCCACCACCATGCTTCACTGTAGGGATGGTGTTGGCCAGGTGATGAGTGGTGCCGTTTTCCTCCAGACATGACGCTTGCTATTAAGGCCAAAGAGTTCAATCTTTCATCAGATCATTTTTTTCTCATGGTCTGAGAGTCCTTCAGGTGCCTTTTGGCAAACTCCAGACAGGCTGTCCTGCCTTTTACTGAGGCGTGGCTTCCTTCTGACCTGTTTGGTAGAGTGCTGCAGAGATGCTTGTTCTAATAGAAGGTTCTCCTCTCTCCACATAGAAAAGCTGGAGCTCTGTCAGAGTGACCATGGGTTCTTGCTCACCTCCCTGACTAAGGCTCTTCTCCCCCGATCGCTCAGTGTGGCCGGGCGCCCCACGCTAGGAAGAGTCCGGGTGGCTCCAAACATCTTCCATTTACGGATGTTGTAAGCCATTACGCTCGTTGCTGTATATATTTTTCTGTACCTTTCCCCAGATCTGTGCCTCGATGCAATCCTGTCTTGGAGGTCTACAGACTATTCCTTGGACTTTATGGCTTGGTTTATGCTTTGTTGACGTGCACTGTTAACTATGGGACCTTATATAGACAGGTGTGTGCCTTTCCAAATCATGTCCAATCAACTGAGTTTACCACAGGTGGACTACAATCAAGTCCTAAAAAAATTTCAAGCATGATCAGTGGAAACAGAATGCACCTGAGCTCAATTTTGAGTGTCATGGCAAAGGCTGCGAATGCTTATGTACATGGTATTTTAATTTTTTTTTTTTTTTTTTTTATAAATTTGCATAGATTTCAAATAAACTTCTTTCATCTTGTCATTATGTTTTTTTTTTTGTAGAATTTTGAGTAAAATAATTTAATCCATTTTGGAATAAGGCTGTAAAAACAAAATGTGGGAAAAAGTAAAGCCCTGTGAATACTTTCCAGAGGCACTGTATAGGCCAATTACACAAAATAAACTGCAATGCAATATACAGTTTCCTTGCAATGCATGATTTGAGTTGCTTAAAGTGGATTGAATTAAGTTTGCTTTCTGTGAAGTCTACAGATTAAAGCAAGCCATTCATTATACAATTTTTTTTCTTTCCTTCAACCACAGGTTGAACGGAAGTGTTCCCTCTCGCTGTGCTATTAAATTTGGACAACATTTGGTTTCGTAAACCAAAAAAAAGACAGGTTGGTTGTACCGAAGTCAATTAATGAATCATTTCAGTACAGCCAGCTTGCCTATAAATGAAATCGAAATACAGCCAGTCCCTGCTGAACCAGACAAATTTTGATCAGTCTATGGCCGGCCTAACTTTGTGCACACGTTATCGTCTGTTTTTAGAGATATTGTCTTGCTGAATCATTAATAGTAGGACCTGATGTTTGAATATAGTTTTCTTACTTATTCTTAGTATCCCAGCCTTCCAGTGGTACAGACGACTCATTGTTACGTGGGCTAAATGCAGCCAGTCAGACAAGCCAGCTTATTGTTCAGTCATCTTCCATTCCTATGCTGAGTACCTGTTTCAACAAGCTGTTTTCTATGCTGCAAGTGCATCATGTTCAGGTAGAGCACCTTTTATTACATACATTTTGAATTGATTGTTGCATATACTACAAATCCTTTCTCTCACTATGATTACAGCTGCTAAAAATTCTAATGATAGAAATTTCTTTCTAAAGCTAGCCACTTTCATGGTCTGTTAATCTTGCTAGCATTAGCAAGTACCATAGGATTGTCTATTAGTTGCTTTGCCTTAAGGTATCTGGTTTCATTTGAGCATATTTTTTTTTTATTTTTTTTAATTGTACAGCACAGTAACAGGCTTAAATATGCACAGTTGCTGTGTTTGTAGTACGGTTCTGTCAGGTGACTGAATACTCAAAAGCTTCTAAGGACATCACCCATGACCCATCCCTATAACCCTACCCCAATCCATAGGTCCGCCGTTTTCTTGCTAGTATGATGAACCTGCTCTCACTTACCTTGGAAACTACTCTTGGCTTAACAAATTTGTTTTCGGCGCATCCTCTGTAAAACCTTGGGAACCATACTTGCACTTTATGCCGTGGTGTGCTCTGTAATGTTGCTTTGGGCACCGCATCCTGTGTGAACACTCACCCTGGCACTTTGTGCAGTGCATGTAGTCAGATGCAGGGTGTTATACAAGTCCGGGCTTGTGGTCAATTCCTGTGGAATCCAGACCCTGAAGACTCCCTCCTGGGGGTATGCCTACCGAAGCCTGGACATGAAAAAAAGGATCAGCCTGCATATCTGAGCATTACTGTAGAAAACCAGGATTGTTTGGAATGTATTCACTTTTACAGGGCAAAAGTTTCATACGCAGATGTGCGTACTCGGCTTTCAGGGATTAGCTGCAGGCATCATCCCGGTACGTTTTTTTTAGAGCCGGCGATCGGCTTTCTAGGTATAACAACCGATGCGGCTGAAAGCAGCTTGGCGGTTATACAGGAGGAGCGAGAGGGGACACCCTCCCCCCCCGCGCTCTTACCGGGCCTCCTCGTCCCACCAGGAGTTCCGATCTGAGATGTGCCACTTCTGGCGCTTAGAGACAGACTGGAACGAAGCCGGAAACGGTTTCTTTCCAGGCTCCTGAATGTAAACACGAAAGTGACGACACTTCCGGTTTACTCGGCTGCCAATGGTGCCGGTTTAAAAAAAAAAAAATACAGTATTCAGATTCACAGTTTTTGTTGATCTGAATACTTTGAAGTGCAAAGGAGGGATCGGGGGTCTAAAAGACCCCCGATCCCTCCAGAAAGAGTACCTGTCACCACCTATTACTGTCACAAGGGATGTTTACATTCCTTGTGACAGCAATAAAAGTGATAAAATTTTACCTTTTTTTTTTTTTTTTTTTGTACTTTTTTTTTCTTGTCTGGCTGTTTTTTTACCTTTTTTTTTTTTTTTTTTTTTAAATGATGGTGCGCCATGGCGCATGTGCGTTCGTCAAAATGCTCAGCAGTTTGCAGTTGTTTGGCGGCCATGGCGCACACGGCTTCGCCACAGGCGTTGTGCGCACTATGAGCCGTTCATGCGCCGTAGCCTAATCTGGGAGCACGAAGATTCAGGTCATATGCAACTACAGCCACACCCATTTGCCGGGATCGCGCACGTGCGGAACGTCCCGGAGCACAGCCAGCTTATTTAAGCTGAGTATGCCAAGCATTCGTCGCTTCCAGAAGACAGCTGGGGGACACAGAGCAGGCTCTGAACCAGGCATTTTCAGCAGGTCATTTCTCCTTCCCGGGTGTGTCACCAGGTTTTTGGCAGGCTAAGGTGCTTAGCAGGATTGTTGCATAGGGGCTTGGTGAGCCCCATTAATGGGTCTCCCTTCTGGGGTATGTAAATACTAAACCCAGGTACTCACCTTTTTGTGGCTTGTAATGTCTTCAAAAAAGAGGAGCGTGGTTAACGCTACAGGGAAAGGCACATCTGTGTTGGCTCCTGAGGAGCCTAGTCGTATCCCTAGTGTTGTATCCCCTGAGAGACCAGAGGCTTCCGGGCAACCTGAGCTGGTGCGCCTGTCTGGTATTGTGCCTACATTCGACACCGCTGCTTCACCCTTGATCACCAAGGATGAGCTGTCCTCAGCCGGGTTAGAGCACAGTATTGCTGGTATGATTGCCTCCATCCCTCAGGGTGGCAAGAAGCGTGACATATCCCCCTCCCCTGAGCCTCCTAGTTTGGAGCAGGAATGGGTTGAGAATGGGGAAGTGCTAAATGCCAAGGATTCTGTGGAGTGCCTGGCAGATGAGTCTGCTTCTAAGCAATCTGAGCCAGAAAATGTCCAGTTGGTGTCTGCCTCTAAGTCGCAGAGGCTTTTGATCCAGACTCTTGCCAAGATGGTTCGTTCTGCCTTTAAGTTGCCTCCTGCAGAGGTTTCTGAGCCCCCCTGGTCCTCTTTGGGGTCCCTGAGGCCTCCCCAGGCCACACAGGCTTTCCCCTTGCACTTACTGTAAGAACAGGCGGTGTATGCAAATTGGGAAAATCCTGGCAGGATTTTCGTTCCTCAAGAGTTTTCTCTTTTCTATCCCATAAAAAAAATTCTTTAGGAAGTTGAGCATGCCAGCCGTAGATACGACAGTCTCTTCCTTAAACGAGAACTTGTCCGTTGGATATCGCACAAGGCTTGAAGGACCTTTTTGTCAAGAAATTGGAGTCATTAGTAAAGGCTTCTTTTTCTTTGGCCAGTTCAGCCAGCTGTCACAGCAATTTGAGTCTGCCAATCCCTAAAGGATCAGGTCTGGCGGCCTGACTGGCTTAATCAAGAGGATGATCCTGCTGAAAGAAAAGCAGATATACCTTGAGCGCTGTGTTTTGTTGTTGATGCCTTTAAAGGATGCAATACAGCAGGTTTCTTGTTTGGCTCTCCTGTCTGTACACATGTGCAGACTTTTGTGGACTAAGAACTGGTCAGCCGAGCTTCCTCGTAAGAAGTTATTTGCAGGGTTGCTCTTTCATGGGAAATGTTTGTTGGTGATTTGGACAAATCTATCCAAAAGATTTCCGGAGGGAAGAGTTCTCTAATTCAATTCAAACTATAAACAAAAAAGAGCGACATTTTGAAAAAAAAAAAAAAAAAAAAAACACATTATTTTTTCCTTTTTGCTATAATGAATATCCCCCAAAAATGTATAAAAAAAAAAACATTTTTTTTCTCCTCCAGATTAGGCCAATACGTATTCTACATATTTTTGGTAAAAAAGATCGCAATAAGCGATTGGTTTGAGCATAAGTTATAGCGTTTACAAAATAGGGGATGGTTTTATAACATTTTTTTTTTTTTTTTTTTTTTTTTTTTTACTAGTAATGGTGGCGATCAGCGATTTTTTTTTATTTTTTATTTTTTTTTTTTTTTGTGATTGCGCGGATTATGGCGGATATATTGGACATTTTTGACACATTTTTGGGACCATTGCTGTATAAATGGCAATCGGTGCTATATAAATGCACTGATTCCTGTGTAAATGACACTGGCAGTGAAGGAGTTAACCACTAGGTGGCAGTGTAGGGGTTAAGTGTGTCCTAGGGGCATGTTGCTAACTGTGGGGGGTGTGGCTGTGTTTTACACATCACTGATCTTTGCTCCAATCACGGGGAGCAGAGATCAGTGACACTGTTGCTAGGTAGAATGAGGAGATGTTTGTTTGCTTTAGCAGCTCCCAGTGCTTCCTCCCCGTGAGATGATCGCGGGTATCCCCGCGGCGATAGAGTCCGCAGGACCCGCGATCCGACTCACGGAGGTCCCGACTGGCGTGCGTGATGGCAAATTTAAAGGGACGTACCTGTACGTCCATTTGCCTGTCCGTGCCATTCTGCCGACGTACATCGTCGTGCGCTGGTCGGGAACTGGTTAAAACCTCATGGACCACTTCCTCAAGGTGTCTCAGCGCCAAGGCAGTTCCGCCGCCAACAGGGCGCTATAGCCAGGGGCAACCCCCAGGGCCAGAATAAACTCTGGGTCCAAAACTCTAATAAAACCAGCACAAAGACAAAGCCCTCCTTTTGAGGGGACGATAGAGTGGGGGGGGAAGGCTGCTGCACTTTGCAGAGATTTGAAGAACAGTGGTTCAGGACAAGTCGGTCACCTCGACAGTATCCCACGGTTACAAGCTGGAATCACGGGTGGGGGGGGGGTTCACCCTCAGAACTTTCTAAGATCCAGCGTTCCCTCGGATCCTCCAAAGACAAACTTATTGTTTCAGGCACTAGATCATTTAGTGCATCAAGGAGTGATTGTACAGGTTCCTGTATCCGAAGGGCGTGGTTTTATTCAATCCTGTTTACCGTTCAAAAACCAAATGGCGACACATTTTGGATCTAAGATCCCTGAACCAGTATCTAATAATCCAGTCTTTTTTGTATGGAGTCTGCTCAGTAGTAGCCTTGCTCCAGATGGGATACTTTCTAGCCTCCATCGATATCAAGGACGCATATATTTACATGTACCTATCTTTCAACCTCATCGGAGGTTCCTGTGATTTGCAGTAGAGGAAAGTTATTTTTACTTTGTGGCTCTGCCCTTCGGGCTTGCCGCAGTTCCTCGGTTTTCACAAAGGTACTAGCACCAGAACTGGGTCTTTTAAGGGCCCAGGGGATCTTGGTGCTCGGGTATCTGGGAGACCACCTCAGAGATCACTCTCTACAGGCTCTGGAACAGAGCATAGTCTGCACAGTGCGGTATTTGGAAAGCTTGGACTGGGTCATAAATACCAAAAAGTCAGCCTTGAGACCAGCTCAAAGTCTGACGTATTTAGGTCTAATCCTAGATACACTCAGGGCAACAGTATTTTTGACACCCGTAAGGATCTGTGCTCTGAAGGATCAGGTACATCAGATAAGGGGCACCAGACAACACTCCATTCGGCTCTGTATGAGTCTTCTAGGAAGGATGGTGGCCTCCTTCGAGTCAGTGCCCTATGCCCAGTTCCATTCCAGGCCTATACAACAGGACATCTTGTTGGCTTGGAACAGGAGAGGGCAAGCCCCGGATTATGCCATGATCTTATTTCCTTGGGCGCGCTTAAGCCTAAGCTGGTGGTTACAGGATCAGAACCTGCAAAAGGGAAGATCCTTCCTCCCGGTATCTTGGAGAGTACTGACCACAGATGCCAGTCTGTAGAGGGGCTCACAGCTCAGGGGAAGATGGTCAAGGACAGAACGGAACCTGCCCATCAACATGCTGATGTTGCGGGCAGTACGTCTGACCCTACGGTCCTGGACGGTGGAGCTTCAGGACTGCCCTATCAGGGTTCAGTCTGACAATGCCACTGCAGGGCGGTACCAGGAGTCGTTCATCTCTGAAGGAGGTGAACCACATACTAGCCTGGGCAGAGGGACATGTGCAAACTCTATCGGCGGTCTATATCCTGGCAATAGAGAACTGGAAGGCAGATTATCTGTCCCTACACCCAAGGATGTTCCAGGAAATTTACTACACGCATTTGGTTTTCATTACAGTGGAGACTGGTGTGTTCGAGGGGTTCCCGGGGACAAAATTACTCAGCAGTACATTTGGTTTTCTGGATTGTGAGGGGCGGTTGCTACCTTGGATATATTACAAACTGGGGCGTTAAATACTTTTACGTAGGGACTTCTCAGTGTGTCTGCTCCTTATATGCCCCTCGTCCTTTCCCCTCAAACTCTTCCCCCCCTCCGCTTATTTCTATCCGCCTGCCATCTACTGAACTGATTTCCATACTTGAGTATCTTGACGGGACTACCTACCCCTCAACAGCTGCCCTGTATTTTTCCTTTTTGCCCTGTTTTTAGCTGTGAGCTTATACTCCATACATTCCACATTATGTATCCTTCTGATGCTCCTGAAGAATCGCAAGGCACGTAACATGTAGAGCTAAGTTCAAGTCTGCATCACTTCACTGCAATATACCCGTACTCCTGGATCCATTGCGACAATGTTATGATATCTATAAGATTCCATGTAGTTGTAAATCGGTTATATACAGTTGTAAATTTAATTAGTATTTGACTTAAAGAGGAGGGCCGGGCAAAAAAAAAAAATTAAAAGTCAGCAGCTACAAATACTGCAGCTGCTGACTTTTAATAATCGGACACTTACCTGTCCCGGGGTCCAGCGATGCGGGGGAACGAGACCCCCCCCTCGTTCCCCGCTCCGCTCACGACGCCGGCATTCTTAATGTGGGAACCCGGCTGGGCTTCACAGCCGGGCACCCACTGCGCATGCGCGAGCGGCGCCGTGCGCCGTGATTCGACGCTCACTCATCTGGGACACATGACATGTCCCAGATGACTGTGCGTTGCCTACAGGAAGTGACTTTTAGCCCGGGCAATGAAGGTGGCAGACTTCGAGGGACCCCCTAGCAACAGGCATTTAGAGGTGAGTAAAAAATTTTTTTTTTTCCAATTATTTTTTTTTAATTTTTTTTATGATTTTTAAGCCCCTTTTTGTTTTTTGGCTGCAACCCCACTTTAATGTGGATTTTAATATTCTAAGAAATCTATGTTCATTTAATAAAATATATATAGATATAATGTTTGTACATTTTGTTTGGTCGTGCCTAAAGTCCATGCCTGTTTTTTTTCCCAAAACATTTTTCTCTAGTTCCAGGAAATTTTCCAGCGTTGGGGATGGCCAGATGTCGATCTATTGGCATCCAGGTTCAAAAACAAGCTACATCAGTTTGTGTCCCGAACAAGGGATCCTCTTGCAATCTGATGCTCTTGTAGTTCAATGAATTTAGCACTCCCTGGTTTGTGCTTACCCCCGATCCCTCTCCTTCCACATTTGCGCAGGATTCGAAGAGAGGGGGTTTCAGTCATTCTGATGGCACCAGCCTGGCCCAGAAGGCCCTGGTTCCCGGAGATTGGCAATAGACGGGCCATGGACTCTTCCACGCCTCCCCGATCTGGTGTCTCAAGGTCCTATATTACACCCCAATTTACAGTCGCTAAATTTGACTGCATGGCTATTAAAGCAAGGGTGCTGAAGGATCATGACATCTCGGAACCAGTGGTGTCTACCCTAGTGAATGCTAAGAAAGCAGTTACTAGGAAGATCTATCATAAGGTCTGGAAGACTTGTATTGCTTGGTGTGAAGCCAGAAAATGGCATCCTTGGAAAGAAATGATTTTGAGAATTCTTTCTTACAGTCAGCTGTGGAAATCAGATTGGATTTGAGTACAATCAGAGGTCAGATTTCAGCCATGTCAGTATTCTTCCAAAGGCCTTTAGCCTTCCATTCGCTGGTCCAAACCCATTTGCTTCCCCCCCCATTAGTTAACCTATGTGTCCTTGGGACTTAAATTTGGTGCTGTTTGTGTTACAGAAACAACCATTTGAGCCTATCAAGGAAATGCTAGTTGTCTTGCTGTCCCGCCGCAAGATAGCCTTCCTGATTGCAGTCACCTCGGCTAGAATGGTGTTGGAGTTGGCCGCCCTTTTGTGCAAGGAACCATACTTGATCTTTCACCATGACAGGGTCATGTTATGACCTGTTCCATCCTTTTTGCCAAAGGTGGTGTCGACCTTTCATTTAAATCAGGATATTGTGAGATGACTGCATTCCTTGGACGTTGTCTGGGCAGTCAGTTTGTCCAGATCTGCGGAGATCCAAGGATTTTTTGGGTCCATCAGTTTCATTCAGGCCTATGGTCTGAAATGTAAGGCTCCTCCCTTTAGCGTGAGAGATTATGCTACCAGGGCTGAAGGGAACCTTTTGGGCTTTTTGCCATCAGGTATTTGTGGCTCAGATTTGTAAGGCTGCTACCTGGTCTTCAGTGCATAGGTTCATAAAATTTTATCAAGTAAATGTTCAAGCAGCCGAGGATTCAGCTTTTTGGCCGCAGTGTACTGCGGGCTGCTGTATTAGGTCTGATGTCTTTTGTTTGGCAGGGTGTCTCCCTCCCCTCAAGGCTATTGCTCTGGTACTTCCCAGTAGGCAATGAATATTAGCCTCTTTGTCTCGTGATTTATGTTAAAAAAAATCCTATTTTCTTCTTTATCAACACTTAACTGTAAAATTCTTTTCTTTGAGTAAATCACGGGACACAAAGGTCCCTCCCCTCTTTTTGATGATTCAGTGCTTGCTACAAAGCTGATATACTTCCTGTATGGGGAGGGGTTATATAGGGGGGGGGAGCACTTCCTGTCTAAGACTGTCTACCACTGTCCATTCACCTAGAAATGGCTTATAACCCAGTTGGTAATGAATATTAGCCTAACTCTGTGTCCCTTGATGTACTCAAAGAAAAGGATTTTTACAGGTAAGTATGACGAAAAAATCCTATTTCCTGTTGAAGTGTGAGTTCTAGACAGCAGATGCCAGCCTGTCTAGCTGGGGAGGTTGTCTTGAAAGCCTCATGGTTCTGGGAACATTTTCATCAGTGGATATTACCAATCAGTGCCCTGGAACTTTGGGCAATTCGACTGGCTCTCTACAGTGGTCTGTCTACCTACCCGTCGAAGTTCATTTGGAGCCCAGCCCAAGGCAAAAGCCACAACTACAGCCTCAGTTTCACACCGGCTGCTTAGTGTAGTGATATCTCAACCAGCCAGCCCGGTCCCACAGCTCACTTCCAGTTGCCACTAAGCCATGTTCTGACACGTTTCTTTATATCTGACTTTAATCCTTACGCAAAAAATGGCAACGTATAATACGTTCCATATAGATTATGATCTGCGCATGCATGCGATGGAACACGTGATGACATGCACCTTGTCTCGTGCATACACTCGACATTGGTCTTTTTTTTTTTTTGTTTTTAACAGCAGATTTTTCTAATGCTGTATGGTTCTTGCTCAAGGTGACATGTATGATATTGTGCACTTCATTTGCACATGCGCAGTATCGGAATACTGTGAGAACTTGCAGCTTAGGACGGAATCTCCCTGAAGGCCCTAGTAATGTTGCCATTCCCAAGGGGGATATGCAAGTGCCCTCAGGTGAACCAGGAAGTGGACTTAAAAGAAGGTAAGTAAACCAGATTTTTTTTTTTTTTTTTTTTTATATCAGTTAGAGCATTTCACATTGGCATGCAGTAATGCATTCTGAAATTTTTGTAAAAAGGAGAAAGGTCCGCTTTAAGAAAACTGTACAGGGAGACATGATGATATACATGCTTAATGCACCAGATTAATGCCAAAGTGCAGTTACATGGCTGAAACATAAGCATGGAAAGGTGCATCGTGTGGCTTCCTTGATGCTGTTCTGTTTAAGCCTCTGCCACGTTGAATTTGTCATATGAGTATCCTCCCCATCCACCTTTGTCAGCCATAATACACTTGAAATAAAATTTTTGAGAAGCGCAGCAGTGCACAATCTGAGTGTAGTATTTTAACAGCTTTGTTGTGGTGAAAAGACAAATGGCAACTCACATTGTGACAGTTAAAATCAGGCTCATCACATAGTAAGGGCTTTCGATGGACCGTCTCACAACAACTGAGAACCTCTGACCAATATAGGAGTATTTGGTAGATGCAAACACCTGCAGGACCAAGAGAACACCCCGAGGGGGCACCAAACTAAGTGCAGCGTTAACCACTTCAGCCCCGGACCAATTGTCAGCTTAAGGACCAGAGGTCTTTTTTCAATTTCGCACTGCACTACTTTAACTGGTAATTGTGCGGTCATGCAATTTTGTAACGAAACGAAATTTGCGTCCTTTTCTTCCCACAAATAGAGCTTTCTTTTGATGGTATTTGATTGCCTCTGTGATTTTTATTTTTTGCGATATAAACGGAAAAAGAGCGAAAATTTTGAAAAAAAAAGAGATTTTCTACTTTTTGTTATAAAAAAAATCTAATAAACTCAATTTTAGTCAAACATTTGGGCCAAAATGTATTCAGCCACATGTCTTTAGTAAAAAAAATGCCAATAAGCGTATATTTATTGGTTTGCGCAAAAGTTATAGCGTCTACAAACTAGAGTACATTTTCTGGAATTTACACCGCTTTTAATTTATGACTGCCTATTTCATTTCTTGAGGTGCTAAAATGGCAGAGAAGTACAAAACCCCCCCAAATGACCCCATTTTGGAAAGTAGACACCCCAAGCTATTTGCTGAGAGGCATGTTGAGCCCATTGAATATTTTTTTTTTTAGTCCCAAGTGATTGAATAAAGACAAAAATAAAAAATAATTTTTTTTTTCTTCAAAAAGTTGTCACTAAATGATATATTGCTCACACATGCCATAGTTATATGTGGAATTGCACCCCAAAATACATTTTGCTGCTTCTCCTGAGTATGGGGATACCACATGTGTGGGACTTTTTGGGAGCCTAGCCGCGTACGGGGCCCCGAAACCCAAGCACCGCCTTCAGGATTTCTAAGGGTGCAAATTTTTGATTTCACTCCTCACTACCTATCACAGTTTCGAAGGCCATAAAATGCCAAAATAGCACAAAACCCCCCCAAATGACCCCATTTTGGAAAGTAGACACCCCAAGCTATTTGTTGAGAGGCATGGTGAGTATTTTACAGCTCTCATTTGTTTTTGAAAATGAAGAAAGTAAAGAAAAAAAATTTTTTTTTTTTTTTCTTTTTTCAATTTTCAAAACTTTGTGACAAAAAGCGACATCTGCAAAATACTCACAATACCTCTCAGCAAATAGCTTGGGGTGTCTACTTTCCAAAATGGGGTCATTTTGGGGGGTTTTATGCCATCTGGGCATTCCATGGCCTCCGAAACTGTGATTGGCAGTGAGAAGTGAAATAAAAAAATTACTCCCTTAGAAAGCCTGAAGGCGGTGCTTGGTTTTTGGGGTTCCGTACGCAGCTAGGCTCCCAAAAAGTCCCACACATGTGGTATCCCCGTACTCAGGAGAAGCAACAGAATGTATTTTGGGGTGTATTTCCACATATGCCCATGACATGTTTGAGCAATATATCATTTAGTGACAACTTTTTGTAAAAAAAATAAATATATTTTTTTTTTTTCATTATTCAATCTCTTGGGACAAAAAAAAAAAATATTTAATGGGCTCAACATTGCTCTCAGCAAATAGCTTGGGGTGTCTACTTTCCAAAATGGGGTCATTTGGGGGGGGTTTGAACTGTCCTGGCATTTTATGCACAACATTTAGAAGCCTATGTCACACGTCACCCACTCTTCTAACCACTTGAAGACAAAGCCCTTTCTGACACTTTTTGTTTACATGAAAACATATTTTTTTTTTTTGCAAGAAAATTACGTTGAACCCCCAAACACTATATATATTGTTAAAGCAAAGGCCCTACAGATTAAAATGGTGGGTGTTGCATTTTTTTTTTTCCACACAGTATTTGCGCAGCGATTTTTCAAACGCATTTTTTGTGGAAAAAATACACTTTTTTTTATTTTAATGCACTAAAACACACTATATTGCTCAAATTTTTGATGAAATAAAAAATATGATCTTAGGCCGAGTACATGGATACCAAACACGACATGCTTTAAAATTGCGCACAAACACGCAGTGGCGACAAACTACATACATTTTTAAAAGCCTTTAAAAGCCTTTACATGATACCACATTAGATTCACGGAGGAGGTCTACTGCTAAAATTACTGCCCTCGATCTGACCTTCGCGGTGATACCTCACATGCATGCTGCAATTGCTGTTTACATATGACGCCAGACCAACGCTTGTGTACGCCTTTGCGCAAGAGAAGGGGGGGCAGGGGTGCTTTTTTTTTTTTTTTTTTTTAGTTTTTTTTTTTTTTATTTATTTAGCTTTTTTATTCTATTTTTAAACTGTTCCTTCCATTTTTTTTCTTTGTTATGATTTTTATTGTTATCTCAGGGAATGTAAATATCCCCTATGATAGCAATAGGCAGTGACAGGTACTCTTTTTTTGAAAAAATTGGGGTCTATTAGACCCTAGATCTTTCCTCTGCCCTCAAAGCATCTGACCACACCAAGATTGGTGTGATAAAATGCTTTCCCAATTTCCAATGGCGCGGTTTATATCCGGGAGGGGGGACATTCCCTCCTACTGCTTGTAAAAGCAGTCTAGAGGCTAATTACCCGCTAGAATTGCTTTTACATGAAAGCCGATCACTGGCTGAAAAGAATGATACCAAGATGATACCTAAACCTGCAGGCATCATTCTGGTATAACCATTCAAAGTCCAGCAACATACTGGACATATATTGTAATCTTTTTTTTTTTCATGCAGCCTCTTGGCTGAACGAAAAAAAGAGATTGATTGGTGGGTATGCCCACCATTAGAATACCTCCCTTCATCCACCCACTTCTAATGATGGGCATACATGCACCATTTATATATGCCGATGCATGGGGGCATCCTCCCGCAAAAGTTATGCCGTGTACACACGGTCGGAATTTCGACCGTATGTACGTGGCATTAGGAGCCAATCGCTCCTCCCCGCCCCCTGCTGCCCCCATGCTTCGGCATATATGCTCTTTTTTTTAACTGTGGTGGTGAAATCACCTCCTACAGCGTTGGAGTCGCGGCTTTATGTATCGTGGGAGCAAACGCTGTTGCTGTCAAGATAAATAAATCCGCGCTGCAACTGAATGGCGCACCTGAAAACAAAAAAATGCTTAACACTAAAACACAGTAAACAAAATTACATACCTGAAAAGCAAGCATGATAAAACATGATAAAACATAATAAAACATTGCAGAATAGAATGGAGTAAAAAAAAGAGCAACAATAGAGAGAGAGAGAGAACAATAAAACGACAACTATTTTTGTTTTTTTTATTTTTTTGAGATTCACAGGTAAAAAAGCTCCTGACTGTTAGCGACTGAATCAAAACGCTACCACAAAAAAAATGTTAGCGATCGCAGGGATCAGGCCTGACTCTGCGAACACTGCAGTTATGTGTGCTTAGTGTTTTGTAAGTGACAGTGATCGATCGATACTGCACTTGGGTGGGCTGGGCTGGGCGGAGGGGGAAAACGCAGGTGCTAGCAGGTATCTGGGCTGATCCCGCTAACAATGCGTTTTTTTGGAACCCTAAACTGCTGGGACGCTAGTATAGATCTGATCAGATCAGATATTGATCTGTTCAGATACTATACCACTAAGGGAGGTGTATGCTTTGCGCGTGGGTGTTTGCGGTACTGGCACTAACCTGGGGCGACGCAGACCTTATTTGACCCTAAAACCTAATTGATATCACCCGCCGGGCGATCAGGGGGTTAAACCGTTATTGGGTAATAAATGGCGGGTGCCCTGACAGTATAAAAAACAAGCTAACTAACCAGCGTCACCCGTAACAGTAATACAAAAAAAAACTGGTTACCTAGCGACACTAATGCAGGGATCAGAAAAACGATCGCTTAGTGACACTGGCAAAAGGGGGTGAAAGGGTTAACTAGGGGCAATCAGGGGGTTAAACCTTTATTAGGTAATATATGGGGGTACCTGACGCTATATAAAAACCTGACGGGGAACCTAAATAACGAAATAACTAACTGGCTAACCAGCGTCACCAGTGACATTTTATACGGTGATCACTGGTGAAAGGGTTAACTCTAGGGGCAATCAGGGGGTTAAAACCTTTATTTAGGTTGTAATATGGGGGTACCTGACCTATAAACCTATTTATGAACCTATATAAACATGGCGGTTAACCTAAAAAAAAAAACTGGTTACCTAGCGACACTAATGCAGCGATCAGAAAAACGATCGCTTAGTGACACTGGCAAAAGGGGGTGAAAGGGTTAACTAGGGGCAATCAGGGGGTTAAACCTTTATTAGGTAATATATGGGGGTACCTGACGCTATATAAAAACCTGACGGGGAACCTAAATAACGAAATAACTAACTGGCTAACCAGCGTCACCAGTGACAGTTATACGGTGATTACTGGTGAAAGGGTTAACTCTAGGGGCAATCAGGGGGTTTAAACCTTTATTTAGGTTGTAATATGGGGGTACCTGACCTATAAAACTATTTATGAACCTATATAAAACATGGCGGTTAAAATAAAAAAAAAAAATGGTTACCTAGCGACACAATGCAGCGATCAGAAAAACGATCGCTTAGTGACACTGGCAAAAGGGGGTGAAGGGGTTAACTAGGGGCAATCAGGGGGTTAAACCTTTATTAGGGGGGGGTAGGGGGCTACCTAGGACCTAAAACTAACTGCCCTGACAGTTATTACAGTCACACTGACACTAAATGCAGTGATCAGTAAATAAATGATCACTGCAATTAGTGACACTGTGACTGGGGGGGGAGGGGGTGATCTGGGGGGTGATCAGGGGGTGACAGGGGGGTGTTTTGTGTGCCTAACTGTACTGGTGTCAGTGTAGTGTTGTGCACTAACCTTAACATGTTCGCCGCTCGGCGTCTCCGGTCACATAGACCGGCGCACCGAGCGTGACATCACTTCCGCCTTCCTGTCTATACAATAGACAGGAAGGGGAAGCTTTTCATTCGCCAGGAGCGATCGCGAGGGGGTGGCCAGAAACCACTGGCCGTCCCCTCGTCCCGGATCGCTCCTGAAGCGATGCCGACCGTCCCCGCCGGCGGAGGGGGGTCCGATCGGACCCCCCAACCGCCTAAAGAATGGCACGTACAGGTACGTGGTTCTGCCTGTACGTGCCATTCTGCCGACGTATATCTACATGGGGCGGTCGGCAAGTGGTTAATAGTACTGAGAAATACTTGTAAATTGGTAACTCGCATGGGATGAAGAGATGGTTCTTTTATGTAATCTGTGAACAGTCGGCTTATGCATCTGTGATGGGAAGCCTCTAATTACAATTTACAGCCTGAAAAGTACAGACGTCAGGCTGGGTGACCGCTTAGATGAGGAAGTGGAAAACAAGATGGCAAAGAGCTTCTTTTGGAATGCAGCGCAGACCTGAAGTGCTGTCCTCGTCGGGGTGCGGACATATGCATTTCAGGGCAGCCCAAGCCTGTTTCTCTTGTTTTCCACTTTCTCATCTAAGCTGTCATCCAGCCTGTCTGTACTTTCCAGGCTGTAAGTTGTAGGAAGAGGCTCCCCATCCCAGATGTATGAGCTGACCACTCACGAATGACATACTAAAAGTGCCATCTTTTTTTCCCATGTGAGTTATTAATTTACAAGTATTTCTCAGTACTATTAATGCAGCACTTATTTTGGTGCCCACCAGCCTGTTCTCTTGGTTCTGCAGGTGTATCCATCCACCCAGTAGTCCTATATTGGTCTAAGGTTCCCTTTTTGTTCTGAGATTGTCCCTCTGAAGCCCTTACTACATACCCCACAACTTTTGAACTTCAGAATGAGGGACACTTAAGGTAGGAAGTAACTGTCAGCGTACTACATGCACCATGGCAAGTGGGTTACATAGTTACATAGTTAGCTAGGCCGAACAAAGACACAAGTCCATCCAGTTCAACCATAAAAATAAAAGAAATAATAAATAAAAATAAAATATATCGTACAATCCAATAAACCCCATTCTATACCCACAGTTGATCCAGAGGAAGGCAAAAAAACCCCCAAAAGAACATGCTCCAATCTGCTACAGCAGGGGAAAAAAAATCCCTTCCTGATCCCCCTAGAGGCAATCGGATTTTCCCTGGATCAACTTTACCTATAAATGTCAGTACCCAGTTATATTATGTACATTTAGGAAAGTATCCAGTCCTTTCTTAAAGCAATCTACTGAGTTAGCCAGAACCACCTCTGGGGGGAGTCTATTCCATATTTTCACAGCTCTTACTGTGAAGAAACCTTTCCGTATTTGGAGATGAAATCTCTTTTCCTCTAGACGTAAGGAGTGCCCCCTTGTCCTCTGTGTTGACCGTAAAGTGAATAACTCAACACCAAGTTCACTATATGGACCCCTTATATATTTGTACATGTTGATCATATCCCCCCTTATTCTCCTCTTCTCAAGAGTGAATAAATTCAGTTCCTCTAATCTTTCCTCATAGCTGAGCTCCTCCATGCCTCTTATCAGTTTGGTTGCCCTTCTCTGCACTTTCTCCAGTTCCCCGATATCCTTTTTGAGAACTGGTGCCCAAAACTGAACTGCATATTCCAGATGAGGTCTTACTAATGATTTGAACAGGGCCAAAATGATATCTCTCTCTGGAGTCTATACCTCTCTTAATACAAGAAAGAACTTTGCTTGCTTTGGAAACCGCAGCTTGACATTGCATGCTATTATTGAGCTTATGATCTACCAAAACCCCCAGATCCTTCTCCACTACAGATTCCCCAGTTGTACTCCCCCTAGCATGTATGATGCATGCATATTCTTAGCCCCCAAGTGCATAACTTTACATTTATCAACATTAAACTTCATCTGCCACATAGTCGCCCAATTAGACAGAGCATTGATGTCAGCTTGTAAATTGGAGACCTCCTGTAAAGACGTTATTCCACTGCATAGCTTGGTGTCATCTGCAAAGACAGAAATGTTACTTTTGATCCCAGACCCAATATCATTTATAAAGATATTAAAAAGTAAGGGTCCCAGCACTGGGTGTGGTCTAACTTAACAGCGGGCGGGGCCTAATGGGTACAGAGTTTAGGAGAGTGCTAGATACAGAGGGCAGGGTTCTGGAGTGCATTATGTACAGGAAGGTGGGTTCTGGAGTGTGCCATGTACAAAGTGCAGGGCTCTGATGAATGTTATGCACAGGTTGCAGGGTTTTGTAGTGCATTATGTACGGAGTGCCAGGGTTCTGGCGTGGGTGGCATGCAAGAGTGCCACTGGGATCTGGAGTGAGGCTGCTATAGTTTTATATACTTAAGTTAATTTCAGAAGCCATGCTGTGGGTGCAGGGCTTCCACATGTCTGGAAAAACACCCTGGTCAGCAATGTGTACGCGCGGGCTGTTTCCCTATACGCTGATTGCTTGACAAAGGGGTGGGTATGAGTAGCAGTCCTGCCCATCCCCGACATCACAGCTTGAATTTGGCAGCTGCACAGAGCATACCCAGACGGTTTTCTGGCCAATCCCTGGCTGTGCTTGATATTCATACTTGCGCTGGAAGTTTAGATAATTAACAGATGGAGTGACAAAGTCCTTGTATAGCGGGACAGACTGCGACTGTTGGGAGGTATGTTACTATGTGATGAGCCTGATTTTTAACTGTCACAATGTGAGTTGCCATTTGTCTTTTCACCACAATAAATCTGTTAATGTACTACACTTGTGCACTGCTGTTCTTATCTGTTTGCCTAGAGATACTTCAGTCTCTTCGGAGGTGCTGCATCTGATGCAATCAGCAGAAAGTTACCCTGAATGCTCCAAGTGGATTCCATTAACATTTTGCTGTTCTGCATAGACATTTATGTACACACAAAAACCTTGTTTCGATATTGCAATGCTGCCATAGTTCAAAATACTGTAAAATGTTAGTTTAAAACCTATTGCATGTCTAATGAGATTTTTATTTTTTTATTTTTTTTAAAGCTTGAGTCACTCCTACAGTTATGGCTCACATTGAGCCTGAATTCTAGCTCAAATGGAGGCAAGGAAAGTGGTGGTGAGCTGTTCTTGTATAATGCCAACAGAATACCAGTCATCAATGTAAATCAAGGTAACTGAGTAGATTGGATTTTTTTTCTGTATCATTCTTGCTAATGCTATATTTTGTTTTACTGTTTTTTTTTTTTTTTGCTTTACAAATAAAATGGAAAACTGTTTTAAAAAAGACCAGTTGCTAGGTTATTAGCCACAAGTGTAACAAAAAACCTAGATGTTTTTTAACCTCCTTGCGCCCACTATACATCATATGAGGTCCTCTACTTTCCAGGGGTATATCTGAATGATGCCTGTAGCTACAGACATTCATATATTGCCGTTTTCAGCCGGCGATTCCCTGCACCATAAGAATGATCATAGCGGCTTTTCCACTGCTTGATCGTTCTTAGGGGCGGCGTCCCCCCCTCCCGCCGCCCTCCGGTGCTTCTACCGACTTACCGCTTCCATCGGTGAGTCGGGCACAGGATCCGCCGCCCCCCGGATGGTGATCCTAGAGATTTCCGGCGGACAAGATGGTCGCCGGAGTCTCTATGATCGTGCAGAGGCCGGGCACAATGTTATGACGTCACGCCCGGCCTCTGCATTCAAATAACGGCGCCGCCTTGCCTGGGAAGCCGTGATGGTCTTTTTTTTTTTTTTGTTTGACTTTAGGCTTCCCAGCCTAGAGGTGAGATGTGGGGTCTTATTGACCCCATATCTCACTGTAAATCTGATCGAGCCATATTCCTATTACAAGGGATGTTTACATTCCTTGTAATAAGAATAAAAGCAATCAAATTTTTTTTTTTTTTTTTTTTTTAAAGTGTCAAACTAAAAAAATTTAAGTAAAATTAACAATGAAAAAAAAAAAATTTTAGAGCGCCCCTGTCCCCGTGAGCTCGTACGCAGAAGCGAACGCGTACATAGGTCCCACCCACATATGAAAACTGTGTTCAAACCACATATGTGAGGTATCGCCGCAAACGTTAGAGCGAGAGCAATAATTCTAGCCCTAGACCTCTTCTTTAACTCAAAATATGTAACCAGTAAAACATTTTAAAGCGTTGCCTATGGGGCTTTTTAAATACCAAAGTTTGGCGCCATTCCACAAGCGCGTGCAATTTTAAAGTGTGACATGTTGGGTATCTATTTACTCAGCGTAACTTCACCTTTCACATTATGCAATAAAATTGTGCTAACTTTACTGTTTTTTTTTTTTTTTAAAGCATGAAACCATTTTTTTTCTGATAAAAACGCATTTGAAAAGTTGCAACGCCCGCCATTGTATTCTCTAGGGTCTTTGCTAAAAAAACATATATATAATATTTGGGGGTTCAAGGTAATTTTCTAGCAAAATAATTATGAATTTTACCTGTAGGAGAGAAATGTCAGAATTGGCCTGGATGCAAGGTGGTTAAGGGGCCACATTGTTATATTCATCCCTGAGAAAGGGGCCATGAAACATCGTATAAAGCATTCACCTGAAAGATTTAGTTAGCAACTTAATGAGGCTTTAACATATGAATTGGCTGCAAGCCACAAAGGCCACATTCGACCCACTTTGACACTTTGTATTAAATTGTTTACTAATCTTTTTTTCATGTATGACTTGCAGAGCAGCTAATGAAACAAAATAATTTCCAGTACTCTTGCAATTAAAACAATAATACTCTCAAAAGAAACATAGAAAGTGAAAACTGCTGTGTCACACATTATTTTTGTGGCTTGTGGAGAAATGCCCTTTACTTTGGTGGACTGCATAAGTAACTCCTGTTACAGTGGTGGTCAATGCTGCTGTCTCTCCCGTTTGACATTTTGGCAAGGAACTATGCGTGTTCACTGTAAAACGAGATTCAAATGCTACTGTTCAAGGAACCCCCTTCCATTTAAGTAATGTTACCACTGAGCAATACTGTATCACATTTATGATGCAGAGACTTTCAAGTGGGGGCAAACTACTGCAGGAAAAAAGTTCAGACCCTACTGATCTTGTCATACTGTATATTTGTTTTAATTTGTTGGGTAAATAGTTCTGTAAACCACTTGAAACATGTGCTTATTTCTTGTATAGCGGCATAAGCTTTATTTTATTGACCAAGAATGACTTCTTGGTTGTTTTCCTTACTACATTTTTGTGTTCTAGTGCTATAAATCAAACAGGCTGTAAATACTTGAATTTCATATTATCTTTGCCTGTCGTTGTTTTTAAAGAAAATGTTGATACGTAAACCTTTCTTTTTTTTTTTTTCTATTGCTTTTCAGCATCCATTACAAGCTTTTTAACAGTCTTGGCCTGGCATCCAAATACCTTGCTGCGGACATGGTGCCTTGTGCTTCACAGCCTCACGCTAATGACAAACATGCAGCTGAACTGTAAGTAAACATTTGTGTCTAGAAGGCTGCTTTCATGCAAATGAGGGATCTCTTTACCTTAGCTGTCACACGCTCTTCATGAAAACAGTGCTCCCCACCTTGTTGTAGTATTTATTTTAAACAGTTTTTGCATCTTGCATTGTTGTTAAATGTACTTTCATGCATTATCTGTTGGCCAGAGAAGTATAGTATATACAGTATTTCTATAAGGCTGCCTAAAGTGGAAATGGATGTAAAATGGTACTTATTTGTTTATTAAAAAAAATGTTACTTTGCCAACTTTAGTGACACTAGGCTTCCTCATCAAGCATATTGACAAATGAGCGTGGAAGTGGCTGCGTATAACAATGTTTAAAAAAATATATATATATACACATACACACACTGTATCCTGATGTATGTGATCATTACAAATTGCTAGACATAAAAGGTTATAGGCGTTAATTATAATAAAATTGTATGAGGAGTCCTGAAGTTGGCACTGCATACACTTAATGTGCACCTATGGCCTCCTTAACATCTTTGTGTTGCAGTAACGCACGTTATTAGTGCGTTGTGGTGGCAGAAGCAGTGCAGCACATGGTAACAGACTGCTGCATAATGTGGTGCTCTGCAGCGCTAAGAGGATTAGGTCAAGTTTTCAGAGTCTGGGGTGCAGTAGCAGCCCATTCAAAAGAGTTTTACTACCTTAATGCAGAGCATCATTAGTGTGAAGAGGCCCTTAAAACCGTGTTAAAGCAAACATTTATTCACTTGACAGCCAGAAGATTTACCCCCTTCATGACCAGGCCATTCTTTGCTATACTGCACTACGTTACTTTAACTGACAATAGTGTGGTCATGCAACGCTGTACATAAATTAAATTGATATCATTCCCCCCCCCCCCCCCCCCACCCACTATTTTTCACTTTCTGCTCTAAAACCTATCCAATAAATTTAAACAAAAAAAATCTGTTCTTTCTTTATAAATTCAGGCCAATATGTATTCTGCTACATATTTTTGGTGAAGAAAATCCCATTAAGCATATATTGGTTTGCGTAAAAGTTATAGCATCTACAAACTATAGTGTTTATATATGGAAACAGCCTGCGTGTACACATTAATGACCTGGAATTTAAAAATGTTTAATTATAGTAATGGCAGCGATGTTGCAT